>VMDO01002030.1:81837-181992 GCA_007922755.1 Pedetes capensis
CTCGGAAGCTAAGCAGGGTCGGGCCTGGTTAGTACCTGGATGGGAGACTGCCTGGGAACACCAGAAGCTGTAGGCTTGGGAGAAGGACCTGGCAACCCCCTCCCAAAAATCAATCTGCCATTGAAAACCCTATGAACAGCAGAGAAGCACTGACAATAGTGTTTCCCCTGTTGTACAGAGGGTCGCTATGAGTCGGATAACGACTCGACGGCACCTAACAACAACAACAACAAGAAGTTGTAAACAGAGAAAGTTGGTGTAGGGCAATTAATTCTGAGAGTAACAGGATTTGGGATTTGAACAGGAGTTTTGTTGTTGTCCTTTGTTTTGTTTCCTTTTTAAAGAAACAGCGAGACTGTTAAGAATTTGGTAGGAGTAAGGTTTCATGGTGTGAGGCAGAGAGGAGTTGGTTGATAGAGAAAGATCTTTAAAAAGAGGAAAAAGGGTGGAGTCAGGAACACTGGAGAGATTTACTGTGGGAGAGAAGGGGTGCAGGAAGATGCAGCTAGGTTTGTAGATGAGTCATGACAACTAAACAGAGCCCGTGAATAAAGTCTCTATTTTTTCAGTAAAATAGATAATGAGATCACAAAAATAGGGGCTGTTAAAAAAAAGAAAGCATCTATTTACTGAATAGTCTTGTAAAACAGTTGATCATTTCATCGTATACAAACTAGAATGCTGAAGAATAAAACATGAGATTGCATTTTTGCCTGAAGTCATAAAGGTGATACCCGGTTAGTTTGAAACCATGTTAAGTCTTACGTCAAAGCACAAGTTTTAATTGCCATGATGGGATGGGATCTTGACTAAGGCGGAAATGTTCCATCATGGACTCTGTGAAAAGTAAATTTAAAAGAAATTAAAATGATTACTGTGAAGCAGCGAGTGCCAAGTAGAAGCTGCATATCATTGCTTTTTGTTTTAAAAAACCTTTTTTTATTGTTTAAACCAATAAGCCCCAGATCCTGACTATTCTTTAACAGGCAAAAGAATTGATCTAAGTTTTAAATCTTTCACATGGAGTGAGTTTCTTGTGAACTGTTTGGCAGTGATAATGTGAAAGCATTCACTCCAACAGACAACAAAGAAAGACCCACCAGTGCTGCCAGAGTCTGGTCTCATGGTGATCTCCTGGCTAGTCTGTGTGCAAGCAATGCACGTGGTTCTGCTATGGTGCATTTACTCAAAGCCAAGCCAAAATCATACATACAACAACATAACATATGCAAAACAACCTTCTGTCAAATTGTTAGCCTTAAGTGACACAATCAGACTTTTAAAATGACTCCAAATATTTAAAAATAAGAAAAAAGTCACTTCAACATCAAGCTGACATATATGGAGATTGCATATAATGTGGTTTAAGAAGACAAAAAATTGAAAGTCGATTTTTAAATGAAAATTGAATGCATATATTTTTATTTAATTTTTCTGAACATGTCTTATGTTTTGTGTCCTCCTTCTGTAGGAACCATGTTTCTTACTGCTCTTTTTGATAGAGATTCCTCCTACTTTAGTTTTGGTATTCTGAATTTAAACAAAAGAGAACTATTCAATCTTTGCTAACCCTGTCTTTTCCAATGCCACTATTGTTTTTGTTTGTTCTTGTTTTTGTTTTTCCCCATCTGGATCTATGGATTTCCTATTCTATTTTTCACATATTAAACCATAATTGGGCTGGGATCTAGCCCAGTTGGTAGAGCACCGCTCTGTAGTCTCTGAGGTCCTGGGTTCAATTCCCAGCACCGCAAAAATGGGAGAAGGATATGTCACTCCCGAGGCAATCCTGAAACAATCAGCCATTGAAAACCCTATGAGGGTCACTATGAGTTGGACATGACTCAACAGCACATAACAACAACAACAATAACAACAACACACACCATAATTGGTGTCAAATACCCATGCACCCCATCTCTATGGAAACCAAGATGTAGGTAGCACAAAGATCATTCCATTAGAAAGTCCAGAGTGAACGAGCCAGTGCACACCTGTTCCTAGTCACTCAGCACACTTAATCTGGGAAAGAAAGTCTGCTTTTGTTGACTTTTCCTAGGCAAATGAAATACTTGAAAGCTACAAATATCCAAGCCAGACCAAGCAATAGCCAGGATAGAGAACCACATTGGTTTTCTTGTGTGCTTATGTTAAGAAAATAATCTGGCCAGAGCTTCTCTGACTAAATGTGAATACGGTGTGACAGTTTCTGCTCAGATTGACAGTTTGATTGTTTTAAGCTTTGGCATCATCACCAGTACCATCTTCATTGTCTTCATTATTGCTTATCAATATTAAGTATAAGAATATATTTTTTCAGAGGAATTAACAAAAAATCTCTGTAAATAAAGAAAAATGGTTCCTATACATCATTCTCTTCACCCTTGAGCAAGAGGAATCTATAGGACCCTATAGGAGTCAAAGGAATCTACAGGGCTACCGAGGCAAGCGTGAAAACCAGAGTGATGAACTGAGTGAAGATTGCCATCAAAAGATAGGTACAAGCCTGTCACATTAGAAAAGGGAGCATGGTATAATCAAGTATCAGTGATTATGAGAAACTCGAGGCCACTCTCATCACCACTGAGGAAATATTATAATGTGACAGAGCACCTATTGTCCCCACATGTCCTGTGCCCAGCTGTGAAATGGGGACTTTCAACACACATAACACAGGCAATGTAAGAAAGTATTCAGCGAGCTCCCAAATTAGAAAATTGGAACTTTAGTTTTATTTTCATCATGGCCTAGCACAATGGATGAGTTAACAAATCCATGAAACCCATTGGTATGGATTACTTGTAATCATTTTCAGAACAGAAATCCCTTTTATAAATACTCAAATATGAACCCATGCATGTATTACTCCTAAATCTCTCTCTGGCTGATGCCTCAATTTCACTCTTAGCTCTTCGCCTCAGAAGTTAAGCACTGCTCTCTCTTCTGAAAGGTCACAGCTATTTCTGGCAGGTAGGATGGCTACCTTGGGCAGCAAGACCACATTATTGTAGAGCTCAAGTCCCTGTGAGAATAGGCTGCCAACAACAGAGCAATAACTCGGGGAAGGATGAGCCAGGGCTGAAAATGCAACAGATCCACATCTGTCTCCTTATAATCCAGCGCATCTGTCATACAGAAGGCTAATGTGTTTAGGTGACATCACTGTCTATGGCTAGCCTTGGTGCTGCAGCCATTTAAAACAAAGCAGTGTTCTTCCTTGCTCTCACGAACATCAATTTAGCACCGAGCACTCCATCTCTAAGGAGGGTTTATACACTCGATCTTGAGTGTATCAAGGAGATAAAGTTTACCATTTTTAGAAAGCATTGCCATAATTCAAGTCAGAGAGAGGGCTGATAGAAGCTTTCTGAAAAGATTTAGAATGATCATGAGGGCAAAGTGGCTTTTTAAAAAATGAAAATATCTTTGTGCAGTTTGTGACTGATTGAACTTATAAAGTCCAGATACTCACATAAAGGCCATGGCCTCTTCTAATTGCAATAGAGGAAAATTGAATATTACTTAGACTATCAATAGTGAGGCTAAGTTAAAGAAAATTTAGCTAATGGGTAGTTTTAATATTCATGAATGTGACAGTTCAGCAGTTTTCCCACCTATTTTCCATAGCAAGACTGCTAATTAAAAATCATCTTTATGAGCGGAATATATTGCTGTCTGATATTAATTTTGCAATAGTTGTTGTTGCCAATAGTTAGCAACTTATTATTTTGAATATATTTTGTTGTTCTATTCCATACTTTCCTATTCACTTCTCCCTGATAATTCCTTAATTTTCTTTTTATTCAATCTTCTTATTCTCACTATTTTAAAAACTGGTTCATTTTTAAAACCTCCAACTGAGAATACAGTAATATTTTGAGTTCCAGCGATTCACCTGACATTAGGCTGACTTTGTCAAGCATGAAGATCAACATGAATGAAAAGATTTTAACAATAAAAGACCTGAATCAACATGAGAAGTCAAATTTTTCAGAATGTTTTATGACTGGAAAATCTTTCTGCTGTAATTATCTGAAATTCTTGGCTAGATAATTATTGAGGGACTCTTGCAATTGTCCCTTTTCTCTACACAGATCATCACATTAATTAAGAGAGCCTCAGTGGGGACAGGTTGCTGTTCTGCATCTTTAAGTATTTTTAGTCCTTTAGTTTTCCAAAGGGGAAAAAAGCATTAGAAAAAGATTCCTTCTCAGCCAAATTTTCTGGTACATAGATATTTATTCTTTTAAAAAAGCAATGAAAAAGAAAAAGAAATCCTCCATACTGTGTCCTCAGCATCTTATTTCTACACATTTTAAAAAGGAGGTCATTATGGAGTTTGCACATCTTTATGACCTGTAATGTTGTTCTCCTATTCAGATCCATTTGAACTAGTAAAGAAATGTGAAGTCATGTGCTCATTGTGATCAAGACGCTGAAGTTCTATTCACACCATCTCACCACTGTAAGGTGTGAAAACAGTGAGGCATAAGTAAGTTGATAATTGATCAGCTGGAGATTGGCACAAATCTACCCTCATGGGACTTCCCTGGGATGATGCAGTAAGGGGAGAACCTGGCTGCTGGCCACAGAAGTGCGTACTGAAACATCTCCCCCCACAGGCTTTTGGAGATTGCCTGATTGTACTGTGGTACATTTCAATAATAATACAAGCAGAAACAAGAAAACTGAGTAAGAAATTTTTCAGTTTCCCCATCAATTTTCTCTAGTTATCTTTGTCACAGGCCAGCTCACATGCCTAGAAGAAAAGGAAACTGAGGAGCAACCTGAGAATGCTCTTCCTCACTCTGTCTGTAGGTCCCAGAACATAGGCACACCTGTTAGGTGCAGACCGGAGAAGGACCCGGCAGCCCACTCTGGAAACAATCCCGAAAAACAATCAGCCCTTGAAAACTCCCTGAGTAGCAGAGGAGCACCAACATAGTTCTGGGCATGGCACAGTGCCAGGGAGTGTTTCAGCTATTGTACATTGGATCACGATGAATCGGACTCGACTCAACAGTACCTACCAACAACAACTAAGTGTAGAGCAAACAGGCAATGAATGCCTGCACCTTTCCTATGAATTCTTCCTTGATTATTTTCCAACATAGCCAATCTCTCTTTCCCACACGCTCCATCAAGTGCTGTCCTGCGGATCTAGTTCATCATAAATTTCCATGGGTGGAGATGATTAGTGTAGGCAAATGTATTCTACTGGATGGTGAGGAACTCTCAACAAGGACACCACCCCACACCTTCATCTTTGCTCAGTGCCTGGCAAATAATGCCAAGTAAAAAACTGAAAAAAATTAATACATGTATGTAAGACACCAGTGGAGGAAACAGAAAATCAAGAGTCAGTAATAATACTAACTCAATTTGGCTTCTTTTAAATAAGAATCCCTCAATGATTTATAGCTGAAATTAGGGCTCAGACTCAAATAAAAAGACACCATTGCCCTAGACAGATATCATTTATTGTTTCATAGGCAGAAATGTATATTGTTTGGTGCTAAATTTTTGAACCACACTGCAATGTTTTTAAAATTACCTGCCTCTTATGTGTGTTCTAAGAAGAACCACAGGCATAAAAATGATCAGAGGTACTAATTACATGGTGCATGTAGATTCTTGGTCTTATCCCTTACCTACTGAATGTGTGGAAGCTAGCCAACAGGAATATACGTTTTAAAGATAAGGTCTTGGGGTGATTTTATGCATCTAAGGATAACTGCTTCAACACATAACAGTGAAATCTACAGAGAGATGCTTGGAGATTATCTTAACATAGGAGGTGTGATCAGAAAATACAGTGAATGCTGAAATTTAAAACCTTACTACAGTAAAAGATACATTGTCATTAATCCCCCTCAAGGTGCTCTCTCTGGCTCCAACACCATTCTCCCACCTTTCTTCCTCTTTCTGAGGCAGGCTACCTTTAGGTGAACTATACATATGTGTAAACGTATATATAAACGCGCACACACTGAATTTATGCCACACATGTGCATGGGTGTGTGTCTATATATACACAAATATGCTTTCTTGGGGGTGGTTCTGGGGACCTATGTGATATCTTTACTGTTGTCAAAGTTTCTCAGCCTCCATCTTCATGAGGAAAATTACTGAAGCCTTATAAATAAGTAAAGCAAATGACAGCATGTCCTTTAAATATTATCTTTCAACAGTCCCCCTCAACGGTTAGTAAATCACATGAGAAAATGCTTGAGTTTGACATTGCTATCAACTATTTGATTAGAGCCTCTACACCTTAAATTGTATGTTAATTTGTACATTTCTGTCAAACAGAAAACATCATTCCAGCTCATTATCAGGTAAAATGTTAATCAGTCTTGTATCTATTGCCAAATTATTTCAGAATTGACTCTCTGTTTCTAAAGATCTTTACTCCTCAGATTTTCCTTTAAACCAGATTTACCATCTTATGGTCCCAATGTTCATTAATTAGTTGGATGAAATCTTTGACATGTGTTCATTTTATTTTTGTATAAAAGTCATGTTCTTTACTTTTTGAAATGTATGCTTTAGCACACTTTGTAGACAGACCAACTGAAGCATCATTGAACCATTTTTCTTCTATTAGTTTTAATATTCTATAAAATTTTAAATTATTTAAAACCTCAGAAAATGTTTTAGGCTTATTATATTCATAGACTTCCTAAGTAGTCTAATCTGTTGTCTAAAGCCAGTAAATTAACTTCCTTGAAAAGCCCCAGAAACCACAGTAAATACATTATGGAGGTAGAAGCTCCTGTCCAGATTCCCAAGCTGTATTCAATACAACGAATCTTTAAGAGTAGCTCAGTGAGATTAGGTGGACCTTTTAAAAGTATATAGCCCATAGGATTATTTCTGTAATTTTTGTAAATTATATTGTCTCTTTCATTTCTCTTTTTATTTGTAATACATTATGTACTTCAGAGACTTGAGAGTAAGGTTATCCCTTCTTCTAAGCAACTGTTACGAAGAGCACAGGTAAGAGTGCCAAAAGAACAAAGATAACGGCCACCCTCAGCAAATGGTCTCAGGACAAAGGCCAGAGGACCTTGCGAGAGATGATGGCGTCCCTCCGCTGGGGAAACCCTGGCCAGCCGCTGCTCTCCAAGGCCTTCCAGATACAGTGCCTGTCTGCTCTCCTGCAGGGATGAAGTTAACTCCCCAGCTACTGACTCATCGTGTCTCAATCCCTGCTCCTCTCTGCATACAAATCCAAAGAGATTAATTAACACTTGTTCCAAGAAGAAAGATAGACAATAGCATCCGGTATTTGTGCTATCCCTTTGTGAATAAGTATAAAACTTATGAAGAAGGGAGATGTTTTGAGAGTGGCAAATGCATTCAGCTATATTGCTTAGAGAGCAAAGAAATTGTTATTTGTGGTAAAAAGTAAAACAATGAATTTTTCTTAGGTACTGAGGGGTTGGGCCTAGGGTCTTGCAAATCTTAGGCAAATGCTTTACCACCTACCATTGAGCTGCATCTCCAGGTCTTTTTTTACTTTTTTCTTTTGAGATGAGGTTTAGCTAAATTCTGCAGGCTACCTCTGGCGTTGAACTTGAGATCATCCTGCCTCAGTCTCTTGAGTCACTGGGATTACAGGCATGCACCACCGCACCTGGCTAGAACAATGAAATTTTACACTGAGTCTCTGCTATTTTTGTGGGATGGTCTGTTAAATGGCTTACATAGAATAAATCATTGTATCTAAAGCATCTACTAATACAGCATGCTCTGAGGACATAAGGAGCTTCGATGACTAGTTACGACGCAAATGAAAAGGCACAATAGAATGGGATTTGTTTAAAGTATAGTATAAATAACTTTATATGGTATTGTTATAAATATGGCCTTTTTTTGTGACACAAGGTCTCATTATGTAGCCAGGCTGGCCTCAAACTCACCATCCTCCTGCCTCAGTCTGCAAGTGCAGGATTACAGGTATGCACTACTGTGTCCAGCATGGTTAGTTTTTTCAAAACTGCATATAGTCAGATTTAAAATCTGAGATAGACCCTTGGCAATTCAAATTCAAGACTCCTTGTTCTTTGAAGAATCAATGAAAGCAAATGCCTTTGAGAACTTAGCTGAATCTGAGCCCACTTCAATAAGTAGACTCACTTTTGAGCAATGATTTGGAAGCTATCAAGATCTATCAATTATACTCTTTCTATTTATAGAACTACCTGAAAGTGCATCAGGGGCATATCTAACAATTTCTTCTCACAGAACTCCAAGAAGATAAAGAATGTGCATACACTCATTGAATAGATACTGAGATATTTCTAATTACTAGGCTGCAACCATGCAATAAATACCATGTTTAGCCACACTACCCAATAAACTTTGTATTCGCAAACACAGGCACAGCCAAACAGTGTTATGGTTTGAATACAAAGGTGGTGGTGCTATTTTGGGAGGCAGTGGAACTTTGGGAGGGGGACCCACCTGGCAGAAGTAGGTCACTGGGGGCGGCCCTTTGCAGGTGATTCTGGCCATGCTCTCAGCTTCGTAGTATGATAGGTGTGAAGAGGTCTCCTCTGTCACTCGTTCTACCGCCGGCTCTGCCAGCCTTCCCTGTCACAGTGGCCTGAACCTCTGAAAATGTGAGACAAACCTTTCCTCCTTTCAGTGGTCTCTGTCAAGTATTTGGTCACAGTGATGCCAAACTTAGCTAATAAAAATGAAAGTTTGGCATGCGCATTTTGTGCCCCAAATCTTCATCACCCTTCCTCTGTTTTGTTGTTCTTTTTTAGTTTTTATGGTACTGGAGGACTAAGCCAGGGCCCTGCACATACTTTGCAATCACGTCACCACTGAGCCGCACCTCTGCTCTTCTTTTTTATTATCATATGGGCCTTGCTAAGTTACACACCTACCTATGGCCTCAAACTCGGGATCCTTCTGCCTCCTATTTTGCTGGGATTATAGGTGTGAGCCACCACACCCAGGTATTTTTGGTTCTTATTTTGGTTGGTTTTTTTCTTGTATCTTTTTGGTTATAAATCACATATGACTTAATAGGGCAATGTGAATCCCCTTCTAGTAAAACTTACAAGTCTATACATAGAATCTAAACTTCTTACTACAGTTTCAAGATCAGAAATAGCCTGTCTACCCTCAGCCTTTCTTTCTTCTCACACTCATTATATCCTAGTTACTCTGGCCTCTTTTGTACCATTAAAAAATACTAGATTTTCAGATCTTCAAAGCCTTTGCATGTGAGTTTATTCTGCTTTAGACACTTCCATCCCACAACCTAATAACTCTACCCCAACAACTGTCTCCCTCGTGACATGCTGGACCCTGCTCAGCCTTCAGATCATAATTTAAATGTGACCTTCCTGTATTCACTTTACATAAGCAAGATGGGCTGGCTGAATCCATAGGAACAACTGGTTTGTTGCCTGTTCCATTCTGCAGAGTGGAAATTCTATAATGAGTAGTAAATTTTTAAAGCTTTAAAAATGTATTTAATACCTTGTGGGTATCCCTGAACTTGATCAAGATTTTCATGTGGGTTAGAGGGGTATGGGTTAGAGGGGTGGGGAGAGAGCATCTGTTCCCCCTGGGCTCTGCGGTTTAGTCTGGTGTCCACAGCATGGGACAATGCAGTAGGCTGACAGTGGTGTTTTCGTTGATGCGATTGGATACCACAGATACAAGAAACAAAGTGACTGGCAAGGTGGCCACAGCATGACTTCTCCCGTAGTGAAGCCACGCAGATTACAACGAGCACAGTTTTTCTTGAGTCCCTGTGAGATACCCACAGAAATCCCAATAAATCACTCAGGAGACTGCAAGGGGAGGCTGAGGCCTGCAGATGGAATCCGCTATGGATGGAAATCATGTCCAAGGCCATCAGGCCTCAAGATGTGTGGGTTAAGTGGATGGCTTCTGGGATGGGAAAGACAGTGACTATTAGTAGTCACAGATCTCTACCACAGTCTCTACCAAAATAGATACCAGTGTCCAAGAATTACCAAGTGTCCTGTCGCACAGCCACATAGTGCTCTCCCCACATTGCTACTTACCAGAAACACGTGAGCCTTGGGGAAGACAGACAGAGCTTCATTTCAGCACAGCCACAGATCTACCTGCAGCTGTCTTTCACTCCAATGACTCAGCACACCTGCATGTTTCATTAGGCTCTCAACCATGAACACTGAGACTGACCTAGCCACATGACGACGTTCTCTCTCACATGCACAGGGGAGTGTGCATGGTGCTCTCAGTGCAACATGTGTCTCCAGTGGCTGGGCTCTCCCTGTCATGCTGATGGACTGTCACGAGTCATCTTTATCTTTACTCATCCCTCATGGGTCCCAGAGGATGCACTTGAGAGGAAGGTGACTTTGGTGGGCTTTATGCTCAATGGCTAGATTTTTTCCAAATATCAAGCAAATTAGATTATATGGGAATCAAATAGAGCATGAGTTCATTTTTTTAAAGTATATTTAACTACCTGATATGGGTTCAGTCATTTAAAACCCTATAAATGCTCTATAATTGATAATAAAGACCATTTTTAGTTGAGGTAAAGCAAAGATTATCATTTAAAGCAGGTAGGCAAACATTTACTTTTAAACAATTAAGCCATTGGTTTAAATAATTAAGAATTGATATTTAGATCACATTTAACAATTTCTATAACGAGTAGTATATCTTTAAAGCTTTAAAAATATATTTGATACCTTGTGGGTATACGACTTGATGAAGATCTTCATTTCTCCAGGAATTTTTATTCACTAACACAATCAAAATAGTAAGGCTTTAAGGTTTCATCAAGTGCTCATTTGACATCTAAATTTTAATTAATTAGCTCATAAAGGAAATAATAATGAGAGTCCAAGGAAGAAGCATCATCTGTGCACAGCTCCATTTCCAGATTCTAACAGAACCATTGAACTATTTATGGAATGGAGACTGAGCGAGTCAGGTCTGTGTATTCCCTTATGTGACATATTGTGCAGCAGTGGGGGGTTTGGAATAATAAGGCTCAGTCATCCATTTAGGCTTCAAATTGAGCTCAGGCAGCTGCAACGTGTGGTTATGATAAATTTCAGGAAGATGCACTATTTATAAGCCCAGGCTAAAAATTATGCAGTAGAACTAAAAAGCCACCGACTTTGAAAATAAAGAGGACAAATATATAAACGCAGAGGAAGTTAACTGGGAGACTTTGAACACTTATTTCAAATGTAATTATCATAAAATAAAAATATAAAATAACAGAATATGGCTGTTAACATTATACAGCAGTCCCTTGGCACTCAACCATCCTGGAAGGCTGACTGAGTGCCCATCAGTGTGACTGCTGAGCACTTTTTCCCCATAAAAAGTAATGGAAATGCGTTTGTTGATTCTGGCACCACGCTGAACAGCTAGTTCAGACACACATGTGCCACTCATATACTTAGCAGTAAGTTCTTTTTTAAATTCAGTTGTTGTTCTTATCCTTCTTCTCCTTGCTTTCAGCACTGGAAAGCTTCTTGGGAGACAGGATGCCCATATGGCGTGTGTGTGTGTGTGTGTGTGTGTGTGTGTGTGTGTGTAGAAAAAAAATACCACCAGATCATGAGCACAGCACCAAGACAGTGAAGCTTTCCCCTCTGTTTCACCTAGAACTGCCACAGGTAATCATGGCATCTCATACAGGTTTTAGCAGGTGGCCAAGTGCCAAGTGAATGATCAAGGGCCAGACCAGAATACTCTCAAAAATATTGGCTGACAACTGAATTGTTTGAGCACAGAGCAGTTCGGGTGCTGAGGTACCACTGCATTTTTTATTTCACCTATTCTACCAAGGCAAAAACATATCAGTGGGCTCCAATCAATTACAGGTCAAAATATTTGAAATGAAATTGCATCTGTACTGAACATATGTAGACATTTTTCTTATTATTAGTCCATGAATATTACAGTTCAGCAACTACTTACATAGCTGTTGTTGTTGTTGTTGTTAGGTGCTCTCGAGTCGTGTCCAACTCATAACGACCCTCACAGGGTTTTCAATGACTGATTGATTGGGGATTGGTTCGGAAGTGGATTCCCAAATCCTTCTTCTGATTTTGCAGTGCTCGGGATGGAATGTGGGTCCTCAGAGAGTGCAGCACAGCACTCCACCAACTGAGCTAATCCCAGCCATAGCATTTCCCTTGTATTTGGTATTGTAAGTAATCTGGAGATGATTTAAAGTACACAGGAGGATATGGGTTGTATGTAATTGTTATATCATTTTATATAAGGGACATGAGCAGCTGCAGGGGTTTGGTATCTGAAAGAGATCTTAAAACCAATCCTCCACAGATACAGAGGGATGACTGTATATGAATTTTTTCCTTTTTTTTTTTTTTTAAGTAGTAGGGGCTGAATCACGGCCTCGCTTGTGCATTCTAGGCAACCACTCCACTACTCAGCATCTTTTTTGTTTTTTATTTGAGATATGGTCTCCCTAAGTTGTGCAGGCAGCCCCAAACTTGCAATCATCCTGCCTCAGCCTCCCAAGTCATTGGGATTGCAGGCATTGCTTTCTTAGTAGCCTGAGAAAAATGCTAAAATTAAATGTTTGACTAGAAATGTGTAACAGGGTTAGTTATCTGTTTTAACTTAAGAAAGGAAAAACAAAGCTGTTATATGTTTTAAATTACTGATAAATTAATATTTTCACAAACCTACATTTGTAAGAATAATACATTGTAAAAGCTATAGATGACATATTTATAAACAGTGCATTTGTTTTCATTTTCAGTGTAGTGGTCTACCATTCTGTACCCTCCCCTCTTTTGAACTGTTTCATCTTGACAGTCAGCTAATGGGCAAGGAAAAGAATTAAGTAGAATAACTGGAAAGAACAATGAAATGAATCAGCATCTGGTAATCTGCACTAGGGATGTGAGATGGATCTCTTATGTATTATTTAGAGCTATAAACTGTCTAGTGTGCTAATAATTCATCTATTGGTGTATTCAATTAATTGCTGTTGTCATCTTTAGAGGCTATTAACAACTCAAAGTACTGAGTTACACTCAATGTGCACAGGCATTTGTCCTTGTTAGTCATTTATTCTTCAAATATCTTTTAGACACTCTGCACAAAGAGGACCAGAAATATAAAATCTGTGCATACAATAACAAGATCTGGGTAGACATTCAGTAAAATAAGTTGCATAATACCAGAAAAAGATTTTCATTTTAGGCCAAGATAATCTTAACAAATATATTTCTTTGTTTGAGCCACTGCAATCTCTAGTTCTTAAAAACATCATGCATATTTCCACTGCTGGTTTGGCTTATTACATCTTTACACCTCTTCTCTCCTAAGCTCAAGTATACACACTTGTAGCAGTATCTCTACACTGGAAATTTTTGATGGAAGGAAAAAATTTAAAATGCAGATGTTTATTTCAGAGATGCTGAAAGGATTTATAAAAATTCTATGACTATAAGGAACATGTGAAGAATGCAATAACATCAGGAAAGAACAATATAATCCTTAAATAATAATCATATATGCATGTTTTGAGAGGCTGGAATTCATTATTCTGAGTCGTTTTCCAGGTGGGCCTGACTCAGAACTGACAGCTTTGTCTTGAAATACCCTTTAAGAGAACATCTTTGTAGCAATGCAATGAATCCTGACATGGAGTTTGTTGGAGCATTCCACAGTACCTATACAATCAAAATGTTTATGGGAGGAACAGAAGATTTCAAGTATGGGCTTTAAAGAGGTGCTATAATTGTTGCCAGAGAAAACCCTATGAACAGCAGAGATGCACTGACAACAGTGTTTCACGTGTTGTAAGTAGGGTCACTATGAGTCGGACACCGACTTGACGGCACCTAACAACAACATGATAGTTGTTATAAGCAATTATATTCAAAACAAATCTGTCAGCTTTATTAGCAAATGTTCTAAAACCTGAGGTAAAAATAAATATCAGATGATTTATAAACTACAATGAAACTTATTTCAGAAAACTGCTTATTTCTTAATATATGCACTGCTTTGACTATGTTTAAAACTGTAAACTCTGCCAGTGTGACTAGCAGAAGATGAGCAGGTGGTCTGTGTGACATCAGTCAGAAAATAAGACCTTTTCTTCATTTTATAAGCTGTTTGGGAAGAAGGGGTATGTGTATGTGTAATGGGGAACAAGAGAAGATTAACTCATAAGCCATCATCTGACACAAAAACAGACATGCGCTAAGTCGTCTGTAAGGAGATGGCTCAGTAATAGCTAAGTTTTTGTAGTAATCCTCAAGGATGACCCCTAAGCATTCAAAAGTGATTATGAAGATGACATCTAGGAAGCCACAGACAGTCACCATGGTTCTATACTGTTCTTGCATTACTAGTAACCCTATGAGAGAGAACAAGTCTTTATCCCAGTAAAAGATGCAGTCTTTATCACCGAGCAACACAGGAAGTCGACTTACAGTGAATCCCAGTTGGTTCTCAGGTGCATAATCGAGGGGACCCACCCAGCTCCTTTCCAACATCCAATCAGTGTGACATCTAATCTTTTTATAGCAGAGCACATGAAAAAGCTCCCCTGCAGAATATCGAGGTACTTACCACACATTTCTTGAATCCTACTTGCATAATCACAAACAAGTAGGCAATTACTTCACTGGGCCACATTGGCATCCCTGTCTGCACTCTTACAATGGTTTTAGCTATGTGAATTTCAGAGTAATTTATAGGAAGAATGGCCCTGGAAATAAATCATGCTAAATTAATTCAGACTCTATAAACATTCTTATGGAGTCAGAAAATCTAATCAATAATCTTTTTGTGCAATTCTTAAATTCATAGAAAAAAGGCATATTATTTACTTTGGCACACTTTTTCTGAGAAGAAAAAGACAAAATTTATATCGACATAGAAGAAATAATCTAAATTATTTATACATATTTCCACACCTGTGACTGAACTAATTCATTTAAAAATATTTCCATTTATGATACCACCCCTCTTCTATTTTAGGATATTTTGGTACTTGCATATAATTACCATTCACCTTATTTATTATTCCATACATTTCCTATTTAATTTACCCTTTTAACCTGATTTTACTTATTTGCTAGTGTTTAGGTATAATTATGCATGTTTAAGAGCTATCAAACTCTTTTAATCCAGGAAAGATAGTGGTTTGCCAAGAAACACAAGCTTTTTAAACTTGACTATGATCTGTGCTGGCTACAATTTCACAAGAGCTGTTTGAAGTGAAGAGAGAGAAAATGAATGGATCTGTTGGTTGCCTGGTGGGTTTTTCTTCCTCATGGCATTTAGAATTTTTGGTTTTCCACACAAAGCTATAATAATGGACTAACAGCATGAAATTGGATGGACACAGTTAGTCATTATCCTAAGATCCAGTTTGTATGAGTCACATGAATGTGGACTAGAAGTTTTATCTGAACAGTATTGTCACAGTGGCAAAGAATGAGAATAGAATATAGGCCGGATGGGCACCTGCAAAAGGCTTGCGGCAGAAGGTGGTATATTGGGGGCACTCCAAAAATGATATGCATTATTTAGAAATGGGCCAGAAAAGCCTCTGTGGCTGTACTGTATCTACATAGCACTCATTCACAAGAGCTCACCCAGAAACGGGTGACAATGCACTAAAACAGGTTTCATATCTTTCTCAACCCCAAGGTACATAAAACCTCATTTTTTTCAGCTCAGAAGCAGTTCCATGTTCTGGCATCAGCTTTAATTTCTCCTGCATCCATCTGCTCCTACAATATAGTGAGAAAGCCATTTGTATTTCATGTACTTCGTGACATCTAATTCTTTGTTTTTCATTCAGATAAATATGCTTTATACTCAAGGTACTATAGGAAATCCCAAAACTCAGAAATCACTAATGAGAACAGGAGGGATGAACCATCATGAGAGCTGACGCATGCAGCCATATTCAATGTGGCTCCAAGTTCATGCAGCAGTTAAGCAGGGAACAGCTGTGCAGTGAGCTTGATTGGAATTGGAATCTCACATCCAAGTCTGGAATAGCTATTTTTCAAAAGGTGGCAAATATATGCTTTGCAAAAATAATTGTCCTCAAATGTTATTTTTTTATTGAATTAACCCTTTGTGTTTTCTTAGACCTCTTTTTACTTAATGTCTTCAAAATTATTATAGGAAATTCTGTGTAATAACATATACTGCCTAGGCTGAATACGATGTCTCATATATTAAAGGGCTGGGATTTAGCTCAGTGGGTAGAGCGCTGCGCTGCAGTCTCTGAGGTCCTGAGTTCAATTCCCAGTACCACAAAAATGGGAGAAGGGCCTGGCAATCCACTCCCAAGGCAATCCTGAAACAGTCAGCCATTGAAAACCCTATGAGGGTCGCTATGAGTCGGATATTGACTCCACGGCACCTAACAACAACAACAACAACAACAACAACATATATTAAAAACATTCAGTAAACATTTGTTCAATAAATAAGTGATGGTTAATGGGAAATTATATTGTTGAATTTAAAATGGGTTTAAGGATAATCTATGTTCATTGAATTAGGGTTAGCATATTGATATATTTTTACTGCTAAATTTCCAATGATTCATTAAGGAAAGGTAGTGTTAGAAAGTTACATAGGTAATAAATAAATTACATATTACTTCTAATACATTTAGCCAACATGGGTTTTCTTCACATGTAGCTTTATAAATATAAATTCTAAAACCTTTAAGGCTATAATCCCTGAGCCAGGCGTGGTGGTGCATGCCTGTAATCCCAGTGGCTCGGGAGGCAGGAGGATCGCAAGTTCGAGACCAGAGGCAGTCTGTGTAATTTAGCGAGACCCTGTCTCAATAAGTAAAAAAAATGGGCTGGGAGTGCAGCTCAGTGGTCCAGCACTTGCAGAGCATGCAAGCGCGAGGCCCTGGGTTCAACCCCCAGTACCACCAAAAAATAAATAAATAAATAAAAAGCTATAATCCTTTTTATTCATCCTTTAAGGAACTACAAATCAATACTTGATTTCCATATGTAAAAGCCTATTAATACATACAACATAACCAAAGCTATTAGAATATAAATCATGTATACTGGTTCTTAAAGAAATCTGTAAGAGTGCAATTATACTTATAAAATCATCAGACTTAAAAAAATGAATATATCTTTTAACAAAGCTTTTAGATTAGAAAGACATTCAACTTTTAAAATCTCACTGTGTAAATAAAATCAATTAGAAAATGATAAAAGGACCAAAGCAGTGTTTAGTAACATAATTGGTGCTTAACCACACTAATTTATTTTCATCACTGTGCTGTGAGCACATGTAACTTCTTTTAACTGTAGCTAAAGAACACTTACATGAATCTACCTATACAGTTGTTTTTTATTAGAAGCATCCCATTAAGGAAAAAAGGAAATAGACATGAAAATTTTCACTTCTTTCTAATCCCAATAGAATTATTTTATTGATATTCTATTTCTCTATAAATTCACATGGAATATGAACATTCTGTATTGCTCAGTTTCACTGACAGTGAAATTTCACACATCATTTTAGGGCTATGTAGTACCCACAGATAGGGTACAGTTAATTAGCATAATTAAGTAATATTTTGAAATTACAGTGAGTTTGAATGTACTGGGGGCAGGAAACATCAAAAGAAGATGGAAGGAATACACAGAGTCATTATACCAAAAAAAATTGGTGAGTGATCAACCATTTCAAGAAGTTTCACATGATCAAGGATCAATGGTACTGAAGGAAGAAGTGGAAGCTGCGCTGAAGGCACTGGCAAAACACACGCTCTAGGAATTGATGGAATATCAATTGAGATGTTTCAGTAAACAGATGCAGCACTGGAAGTGCTCACTTGTCCATGCCAAGAGATTTGGAAGACAGCTACCTGGCCAACTGACTGGAAGAGATCATATTTGTACCTGTTCCCAAGAAAAGGGATTCAACAGAATGCAGAAATTATTGAATGAGATCATTAGTATCACACACAAGTAAAATTTTGCTAGAAATCAATCAAAAGGGACTGCAGCAATATATAGACAGGGAACTGCCAGAAAATCAAGGTGAATTCACAATAGAGAGCAGAGTTAGGGAGATCACTGTTGATGTCAGATAGATATTAGCAGAAAGCAGAGAATACCAGCAAGATGTCTATCTATGTTTATTGACTATGCAAAGGCATTTGACTGTGTGGATCATAAAAAATTATGGATAATATTGAGAAGAATGGGAATACCAGAGCACTTAATTATACTCATGAGGATTCTGTACATGGACAAGGGAGCAGTCATTTGAACAGAACAAGGAAACAATGCCTGGTTTAAAGTCAAGAAAGGTGTGTGTCAGGGCTGTATCCATTCACTGTAACTATTCAATCTCTACACTGAGCAAATAAACTATGAAGCTGGATTTTATGAAGAAGAATGCAGCATCATTAACAACTTGCACTACACAGATGAAACTTTCCTTTCTGAAAGTAAAGAATATTAGAAACATTTACTGATAAAAATCAAAGAACACAGCCTTGAGTATGGATTGTACCTCAACATCATGAAAAAAAATCCTTGTGACTGGGTCAGTCTGCTACTTCATGATAAATGAATAGAGAAAAGATTGAGGTTTTCCAAGTTTTTCTTTTGCTTGCTTCTACAATCAACATCCACAGAAAGAGTAGTCAAGAAATCAAAACACACATTGCATTGGGCAAGCTGTTGCAAAAGACCTCTTTAAAGTGTTGAAAAGTAAAGATGTCACATTGAAGACAAAAGTGTGCCTGACTTATATCATGGTATTTTCATTTGCATCATATGGTTGTGAAAGCTGAATATTGAATAAGGGAGACTGGAGAAGAACTGATGCTTTTGAGTTATGGTGCTGGAAATGAATATGGAATATATAAGAACTGCAAAAAGAACCAACATCTGTCCTAGAAGAAGGGCAACCGGAGTGCTCCTTGGAAGCAAGGATGGCTAGATTCCATCTTACATATTTTGGACATGTAGTCAGGAGGGACCAATCCCTGGAGAAGGACATCACATTGGAAGAGAGGCAGGTCAGAAAAAAAAAAAAAAAAGACTGTCTACGTGGACTGACACAGTGGGTGCAACAATGGGCTTAAATATAAATAAGATCATGCTCCTGGCACAGAATTGGGAAGTGTTTAGTTCTGTGATACATAGAAATGCTATTAGTCGGACCTGACTCAATGGCACCTAACAACAACTTAAGGCTTAAGTGGACAGTGATATATTGTGTACTTAATTTCTAAAGAAATGGAATTCAGCCTAAGTATGGTTTATCCTTATGTTTCCTGCACAAACTTGAACATTTCTTTTAAGTTGCAAACTTTATGTTCATATTGGAAACATAAACTATGATTTTAATAACTAAAAGATGATTTGAAACGGAATGCTGCTCATGGCTGCCTTGCTTTTCTTTTCTTCTTTTCTTGTTCTTTTTTTCTTTTTTCAGAATCAAAATAGTGTGGAAACCAGATGCTCTCAGAGCCATACTCTTTAATCTCAACGTTCTAATATCCAGTTTGGTGAATGAGGCCAGAAATATGAATGCCATCTAAATTGTCTTTTTCCTGTATCCATTCCCACAGGTCAGTTCTTTCACTTTTGCTTGTGCCAATTTTTCATCATTTTTTATTCTATCAGCATCTTCAATCTCCTGCAGCCAATTCTTTCCAGGTAACTCTCTAACCTCTATTTTGAAGCTATACATCTGTGTCTCTCAGAATATGTTAAACATGGAGATAACGTTCATCATCTTCATTTTATAATAATAACCACCACTGAATTGTCTTTGTTCTGGGGTGGGTTCTATGCTAAATGTTTTATTTAAATCCTATGACATAGGGACAATTATTATTCTCATCTAACTGTGAAGTAATTGAGGCATATAAAAATTAAGCCATCTTGCCCAACATCTCAATAAATATTAAGCTTGTAACTACTATAGTGTAGTCTCTTGTGCTGTTACCATAATCTGTTCATTGCATGGTCTTCACATCTGGACTCTTCAGCCTCACATTTACCTATCACTCAGTCATGATACTAGATCATCACCTTTTTAGGGAGTCAAGTGCTGGAAAACTAGTCTGCACCAGAAAATAAAGCCAGCATATACAATACTTGAATGTATTAATAAAAGGATTACATTTTAGTTTTCCTAGTTGGGAGAAGAGTAGCAGGGCACTTGTGGAAGTGCATTGCAGAGACAGATTAAACTGGAGGCCAGATGATAGATGAGGAGACCCTGGATTGTGTTAATGTTGGCAAGCTTGGGAGGAGAGACAGAATCAGGAAATATTTGGAAAGTGGAATTTCTAGTCCTCTGTGGTTGAGTGGATGAAGGGACGAGAGGGTGAGAGCAGTTGAGTGCAACAACTCAACATTATGTCTGGTACCGTGGGTGTGCCGGGCATTCAGTCCACTCTCAGCTGGCACCAAGCCCTCCCCCGGGCTGCTTCCCCAATGATAACACTCCAATTTCTTAGACACCAATGTGCTTGTGTCAGAGAAAAAGGGGAGAAAATAACAGAGTCCAAGGCAGCTAGTATGTGATTGGACGACAGGCTGTGTGCTTGCCTGTACAGAGGTGTGTATCTTAGTCATTGACACAATTCAAATAATGTTATTTATAACAAAAATCTGGTCAAAAATAGGATTGAATTGGTTCTTTGTATTTCCAAGTAAAATTCTTCCTTGCCTCAATGTAGTACTCAGCATATTATGAATGCTTATCAAACTCAAATGAATAATTATATTTATGATCCTGTAGCTTAACAAGGTCCATCACTTATAAATACACATGTATAAATGCTCTGTAATTAAAATCATGTGATTTTTCAAGATAGTTCTCAAGCTGCAAAAATAAAATAGGTGCCATAACTCTTTACCTCCATCACTTCAGCTTCTTGTTGTTAGGTGCCACAAGTTGGGTCTGACTCATAGCAACCCTATGTACAACAGACTGAAATACTCCCCGACACTGTGCCATGCCTGGCACTATGTCAGTGCTTCTCTACTATTCATAGGGTTTTCAGTGGTTGATTGTTTCAGCAGTGGGCTGCCTGGTATTCTCCCTAGCCTACAGCACCTAGTATTCCCAGGCGGTCTCCCATCTAAAGGCTAACCAGGCCGACCCTGCTCAGCTTCTGAGATCAGGTGGAGTCTGACGCCAGGGGCTGCATACCAATCACTTCAGCAGAATTGTAAAATGTATTTTTCTTAGAGCTACTTATGAGATCTCATTACAAGCCACACCTTATAAAAGAAAATTTAGTTCAGGAGGATCTAGGGTCCCATAAGCTATGCTCAGCTAGGTAAAGGCAACAGCAGGAGATCAGGTAAGAAGAAAATTGAAATAAATATGTGCAAAATAGTACAGGAGCAAAACAGTACACTTGGAAGAAAAAAACCAAAAATGTGTGCATAGAAGCATATGTGTGTAGGTACACAGAATCACTTCTGGAAAGGTGTACCTGAAAATTTTAACGGTAGTTTTATTAGGATAAAATATGTAGTTTGGATAAAAATATAGTTTGTTTTGGAAAAAAAGATTTTGAAGAGAAGACAACCAAAGGACTTTCAATTTTTTATTTCATATTTTCAGGTTTGGAAGTGAGAGGCAGACAGTAGAAAAGGCAGGTGCGGCGAGAGAAAAGCAGAGACCAGGTGCACAGCACTCGCCCCACAGGTAGCTGTTGTGAGTGCGATGCAAATCATCTCCTCAAGTGCCACATCCAAAGTGGCTTTGACTCTGGTTCCTGACTTCACCTTCCCAGGAAGGGCAGGTGCATGGAATAGAAGTCCACCACACGCAGAGTTCTCTGGGCTTAAAAATACTTCTCCAAGTTACAAGAATGGAGACCTCTTAGAAAGGACGACTGCTTTCACATAACCAGATGCCCTCAGCTACATGGATGACAGATGCGGGCCCAGTGGATGGTGTTCACCTTCTGAGGAAAGTTTTGGGAGGCAAGTCAGAGATTCTGTCTTCCCCACCAAAGCTTCTTTATCTCATGAGTGCAAAGTGAGGATCTCTGGGTGGGGACTGAGACACTCCTCGAATTTGAGGCTAAAGTAGAATCATCTTGCCCTGGAAACATTTGTCAAGACTCCAGAAAAGTTCTCGCAAGCCCACTGGTGTTACCTGCTCCACTCCTATTACCTGAGAGGATTTTAGGGACCATAACTTTGATAATTCCACTCTCCCCTTCCAAGAGGAGGCAGCATCCAATGACTATGACGTCCTCAGGAGGTGCTGGGACCTTGCCCAACACTTGCAGCTGAGTGCTCTCAACGTCCCTCATCTGGGAGATCTGGGAGAGCAAAATCACTCACCAGACATCACAGCTGCTAAGTGGGTCAGCAGAACTCTATTAGCGGAGCTCAATCCAGACATGGCTGTTTTAACATGTTGATTATATGCCCTGTCAAAATCAGAGCAAACTGAAAGTATGCCATGTTCTATTAATTTGGCCTAGACAGCAGAAATCTCAAAGAAAAAAAAGAAACTTAGAATGTAGTTTGCTCAAAGAAAGTGAACTTTCTATGAGCTTGGCATGAGACATTTTTCCTTCTATTCTGATGACTATTGTTTTCCACTGCGTCTGTGGCCGAATCAATGGCCTCTGCTCACTGGAATTCCTCACATGCTTTCTCTCTCTGGTGTGGAGAAGGCTGTTTCTCTTCAGACACACTACAGGCCCAAGAATGTCTGAAAATTTCCAGTTCCATTTGCTATTAGGCTGCACCATTATGAAGCAGCACAGGAAATAGCATGTCTGAAGTTGTGCCCTTGCATATTTATAATTAGGGCCTTATTATATGTGAAAATATGATGGGAATATACTGAGATAAAAACCACCATTTGAAATAAAGCTTAATCAGTGGACACACTGGTGATACTAAGTTTATGACTTGGCTTTTGTACTTGGATTACAGGTTCACTTGGGGGCCAGATCAAGAATATAACAATAGTGAAGAGCATGGCATTGGGTCTGGACCTGTCTGTGAATAGTCACTAGTAGGTCTTTCATCAGTGACAGGTAATTCAACTTCTCCTAATGCCTACATCATGGGTTATGTGAAAGCCAATGAAACAGTGCATGTGAAGGCTGTAACCAAGTGCCTGGCCCATACTAAGTAATCAATATACATCAGCAAAGATAGTTATGTGTGTAAAGTCATAGTAAACTCCAGAGTTCAAAATATGTTTCTTTGACAAAATAAGACACTTTTTTTTTTTTTTTTTTGCAGTACTGGGGGTTGAACCCAGGACCCTGTGCTTACATGCTTTGCAAGTGCTGGACAACTGAGTTGTACCCCAGCCCATTTTTTTTTTTTTTACTTTTTTGAGATAGGGTCTCACTAAGTTATTCAGACTGCCTCTGGTTTCAAACTTGCAATCCTCCTGCCTCTGCCTCCCGAGCTGCTGGGATTACAGGCATGCGCCACTGCTCCCGGTGCTAATAAGACACTTTTTCATGTTCTTTGGGCTTCTGACATTAAGACACATTTTTAAAATTAGTGGATATATTCTCTCACTATCTAACTCCATCCCTTCCAAAAATACAACTAAATTCATTGTATAACTGATTATTAGAAATTAGAGCAAATAACTTATGGGAATAGTATTATGTCATGTGTTAATTCAATGACTGAGATCTAATGGCAACTAACCATGAGAGGAGGGTAATATCGATCGCTCTAAAGGTTTACCCTCTTTACACTCTCTTGGTACATTTCCCCCAACAATGCTAATTCTGTCCACCACACATATTCTTATTCAACTCTTTGGCAAATATCTCCTGTGTGAACAATATAATGACAAGGATTGAAGACTCAAGGAAGTTTAAGATGCTATCCCTCCCCTTGTAGGATCCTGAAGCCAGCAGGAGTAAAAAATGCATAAAGGTATTCTTCTATTATACTTGTCTGCAGAAATACCTGAGGATCCAACAGATGGAAATAATACAGTGGGGAGGGATTAGTTTGAAGAATTCTGTTTCATACTCAAATATAACTGAAGTGCCTAGCCAAAGTAGATCACAATCTTGTGATTTTGCAAACGGTGTGATGCCTTTGGTCTTGAAGATATTGAAAGTCCTTCTACTTGAATGACACTGAAAAATCCTTACATGAAAAGGACGCTGCTCACAGTAACAAGTTCCCTGCTTCCCGAAACCTCTCCGAGCCACATCTGGGTATGTGGAGGGAAGGACCCACCTCAGGGAAGTGGATGGCAAAGCAGTGTTTGTACTGATAAGGCATGTCACCCCTTCTGCTGGTCAGATAGAGCCAAGGGATGAGACCCTATGTTACTGTGCCCATGGGATTTAATAAGTTTGATGTTTAGGGTGTTGATAGCACTAAAATTTTTGTTGAATATTTCTCTAAGAAAATCTGAGGAAAAGAAAAATAAGTGTGGAGCTATTTTTGAAAGGGATGAAAATTTATTATAATTCATTTAATTCATTGTATATGCCAGCAGGTATACCACTGTGGCATCCAGTCCCATCATATCTTGGAAGCTAAGCAGGGTTGGACCTGGTTAGTACTTGGATGGGAGACCAACTGGGAACACCAGGTGCTGTAGACTTGGAAGAAGGACCCAGCAACCCACTACCCCCAAAAAATCAGCCACTGAAAACCCTATGAATAGCAGAGAAGCACTAACAATACTGTTTCCCTATTGTATGTAGGGTCGCTATGAGTTGGACACTGGCTAGATGGCACCTAGCAACAACAACATTGCAGATATCCTACTTAATTATCATTGCTACTGTATTCTTTGCCTGCAGTGGTAGCCCTGTGGCATCCGATCCCATTAGATCTTGGAAGCTAAGCAGGGTCGGGCCTGGTTTGTACCTGGATGGGAGACTGCCTGGGAACACCAGAAGCTGTAGGCTTGGGAGAAGGACCTGGCAACCCCCTCCCAAAAATCAATCTGCCATTAAAAACACTATGAACAGCAGAGAAGCACTGATAATAGTGTTTCCCCTGTTGTACAGAGGGTCACTATCAGATACCAACACAACGGCACCTAACAACAACAACAACTGTATTCTTTATCCTTAGGTGATTAAATTATATTCAAAATGGTTATAATTAATGAGAAAAGAATTTGAAAACTCAGAGCAAAATGAGTTATTAAATACAGAAGTAGAGTCTTATTCTCCATGAACAACTGGCCTTCTGCCTTATCTTAGGCTGAATTCTTTATTTTCTTCATTACTCATGTTTCAACAGAATAAGACTAATGTTGCAAGCATATCATATTTGCTGGTAGAGTAAAAGGGAAAAACATTGGGTAGTGAGATTAAGAAAGCACAGCACAGACAAATAGCTAGCTAAAAATTGACCTTAAAAACCTCTCAATCTATTGGGAAAATACTTGATATCTACTTAGACAGTCAACTGCTTTAGAGAGTTATTTATCTAAATAAAAATAAAAGTATACAGCTATTAGTGCATAAACACATACATATAAAACTGGCACTGATCAAAGTGAGGTACCTTTAGCCCTCTTGACCCCTACTCTTCATGTCTGACGCTTTCACAGAGGCACCTGAGCTCATCCTCACGACTCAGTTTTACCTGGGTGGAGTCACCCCGGTTGTCTAGGAAACAGCTACTCTCACCAAACTGAATGCAGGTGCCAACATAGGACAGTGCAAGCAAAGGTGTGTTAGGTGTCTTCTTTCGCACATCTACTTTACAGTACAAGGCTTGCATACTTTCAGAAACTTTCCAGTGTTTAGAAAATATACAGATACACACATGTACATCTATGTTGTTGTTATTGTTAGGTGCCGTCAGGTCAGTATCCGACCCATAGTGACCCTCTGTACAACAGGGGAAACACTATTGTCAGTGCTTCTCTGCTGTGCATAGGGTTTTCAATGGCAGATTGATTTTTGGGAGGGGGTTGCCAGGTCCTTCTCCCAAGCCTACAGCATCTGGTGTTCCCAGGCGGTCTCCCATCCAAGTACTAACCAGGCCCGACCCTGCTTAGCTTCTGAGATCTGACAGGATCAGATGCCACAGGGCTATGGCTGCAGGCCTTATACATGTATAGAGCACTTCTTGTTGAAATAACAAGCTTATTGTGAAATGTAATGGAATCCAGAAGAGTTTTCTAACCACTGGCTAAGAGAGCAAAGACCTTCATTCTGAACACAAGAGGGATCATATATAATTGTGACATTGCTTCTTGCTTCCTGTCACTTCTGAATAGAATTCTGTAGCCAGAAGTACACTATTTCTGGCATTTGGTCTAGAATCATTTTGAAGGGTAAAGCCTGACGCTGTGATGCTAAGCGCAAACAATTTGGCATTTAGCTGCAAAAATATGCTCAGGATTAGTTACTTCTTCCCTCAGCAACAGGCACCCAGCCAAATAATTTTTAACCAAATTTCTGAGCCCAATTTCGCTTGTGCTACTGAGACTCTATTTTAAGTTGCTACCAAGACATGGAGGAGAGTGAAATATTGACACCCAAAAGACACCAAAACTTAAGCTAAATTCTACCATTTCTCTTTCTGAATTAAACATAAAACGACAGAAAGAGAGTATGATGTTTCCAAATTACTTCACTAGGTTTTTCTGTCCTAAAGTTGAGGTTGCTAAAAGCTTTTTATGTGGGAGTCTTTTGTTTTAAAACTAGATTTGGTGGGAAGGGAGAACATAATCATTTTAAACAAAATATGAAATTTCTGGAGTAGTGGATCACTTAAAATAAAAGCTTTTAATATTTTCCTCACACTAAGTCTTTTAAGTTTACCAAAAGTAAGAGGAAGTTGAATTTCATTTCTAAAAGGTATAGGAAAAGGAATAAAAGACACATAGTCTCTTTCCCACACTTAATACTGATATTTCTTTTAACTATGTAAAAATTCTGTTTATTTTCTTTGCAGAGAAGGAAAGTCTGGTGTTGGATAGCACGTCAGGGTGACTATAGTTTACAACAATCTATTCTCTACTTTTATAAAGAACTAGAAGAATGGTACTCGAAGGTTCCTAAAACAAATGAGAGCCAAATGTTTAACAAGAGGAAAATGCTAGTTACCTGGATTTGATCTATGTACAGATATAAAGTTATCACGTAGTGCCCCATAAATATGTATAACTATGTGCGAATTGGGGGCTGGGATTTAGCTCAGTTGGTAGAGCGCTGCACTGCAGTCTCTGAGGTCCCGAGTTCAATTCCCAGCACCACAAAAACGTGAGAAGGACCTGGCAACCCACTCCCAAGGCAATCCCGAAACAGTCTGCCATTGAAAACCCTACGAGGGTTGCTATGAGTTGGATACCGACTCCACGGCACCTAACAACAACAACAACATGTGCAAATTAAAAATTATTTGTTCAAAACAAGTTCTCCAACCAATGATTACAAAAAAGGCAACAAATTTTTCCCACAGGATTCTGAAGGTAAGTAGAATTCACTTGTTTTTGCTGGTCTAGGATGGCAATGGAATTTGGTGGCAATGAGTCTACACTCCTTTTCCACTCAACTATAGAATAGAAAGTGAAAATTTATACTTTTTTAGTCCACAGGTAAAATGACAACTCACAAGCATTTTGCTTTGTTCAAAAGTAAATATTAGTCTGATTAGCTCAATTATCCACATTTTCCTTCATTCCTTAAAAATAGATCCACACTTCATCATCCCTCACAGCCCTCTCCGTCACCCTTTCACACCCAGGTGCTGACTTTGATCTTCATTTTCACATTAACAATCTGGTGTGGGCTTCAGTGACCTCTTGCTTATACTTGTGCTTAAATTTCTTAACTGGACTTCTTTCTAATCTTGTAATTCTATGCATGTCTGTAGTTTTCTTTGTAAAGCCCATAAGGGATTTCAGTAGTCTCCTGCTAAAAAACTTGTCTGTGTGTCCAGGTTGCCCACTGGCTGTGGAGTTCTGACTTCTTGTTTTTAGGTGCTGTTGAGTCAGATCTGACTCATAGCAAACCCCCGTACAACAGAAGGAAACACTCCCCGACACAGTGCTATGCACACATCTTTTTATGGTTGAGCCCAATGTTGTAGACACTGTGTTTCTTCTCATTTTGAGTTGTGCCACATCAGCAAAAGGAGGTCCCAGTAGTTTAACTCCATTCCCCTCATTAAGGTTGACTCTACTTTGAGGAAGGGCTGGGATTTAGCTCAGTTGGTAGTGCTGCGCTGCAGTCTCTGAGGTCCTGAGTTCGATTCCCAGCACCGCAAAAAATGGGAGAAGGACCTGGCAACCCACTCCCAAGGCAATCCCAAAATAATCTGCCATAGAAAACCCTATGAGGGTTGCTATGAGTCGGACACGACTCGACGGCACCTAACAACAACAACAACAACTACTTTGAGGAGGCAACTCTTCCCGGTTGTTTCTCAAATGCCTTCCAACCTAGGGGGCTCATTTTCTGGCACTATATTTGACAGTGCTTCTCTGCTATTCATAGGGTTTTCCAGGGCTGATTGTTTTGGGACTGGGCTGCCAAGTCCTCCTCCCTAGTCTGTCTTAGTTTGGAAGCTCAGCTGAAGCCTGGGTGGCCCTGCTGGTATCTGAGATACCCATGGCATAGCTTTCAGCATCACAGCAACACTAAAACCCCCACAGCAGGACAAACTGACAGATGCTGGGGAGAGTTCTGACCACCAGGGCTCAAAGAGCCACTCCCCATGGGGCACAGCCACCGTCCCAGCGTCCCCCTGGGTACTGTTTCCCTAGCTCTCAGCATTGTGCTCAGGATGCAAAGGAGAAGGTGCCAGCCATGGCTGTCAGGGGTCCAGAGTCTGACTGGGGAGGCAGGAAGCCGTTCCTCACAGAATGATTTGGCTAATACAAAGACAGGGGTGTGCACAGGCCCCAGAGGAGCATGGAGGGCGAGTCCAAAAGAAGCCAGAATGGGAGGAAACGAGGGTCAAAGGAGACACACTGGAGTCACAGAGCTTATGGTAAGTCCTGAGCGCAGGTGACAACTGGCAAAGAAGGGGAGGGATGGGAAGGGGAGCAGCACAGAGCCCCAAGGTGGGGCGAGTTCAGTGTTGCTGGTGTTCAAACGACACTGCTGTGGTGCTTTCCACAGTCTTCTCCTTCAGAGCTCAGTTCCTGATTCTCCCTGGCCTCAGATCACTTTAAACTTGTGTCTGTTTTCCATGAGATGTCACAGCCTCCATCTATCTTCCTATCTCCCACCACTAAGGTATATCCACAGTGTGACCTGCACAAACATTCTGTGGATGTGTGGGTGGCAGAGAATTGAGTGACTAAGTAAGGATGGCAATTTTGTGACTTTCTACTGTGGAATCACAGAGAAACCAGGAGACAAGAAATGCCAATTGTGAAGGAGCACATGCTCATGATATCTGCTTGTGAACTGCGTTATACCTTGTAGACCATTTCTTAAATTAGAGGAAAAAAGACAAAAAATAAAAAAATAATAATTCCCAAATATTTAATATCTGAGGTAACAAACTATTATGAGACTAGATCTAATCAAAACCAACAGATGACCCCACAGTACTTCCCTGAAATCGCTGTAATTGCTGGACCTGCTGATTTCCTATGAGGCTTAACCCCATTTTTCTACACTCCAGAGCCCGCTTGATAAAATGCCCTGGGTACTTAAGCAGCTTTAAATGCCTAAGATAGCACTGCAAGGTGTTTTTACTCTCAGTTCTGTGTCCAAAATTTGTCCTTACCTCACTAATTCACTTTCATAGTCAAGCCTGGGACACATTACACATCAACTTTCATTTCCAGAAGAGTCTAATAACCGATCACTGGGTACCTATTTTAGACCTAAGTCTCCCTTAGTGTTGGTCTGTTTGCAGGCTGGTGGCTCACACAGTCACCTCCCTATATGTCTTATAACACACATATAAATTCCTGTGTGCAACATAAAATCCTGAAAGGGTGTTTTTAAGCCTATGTTCCAGAGCCTCAGATGCTTCAACTTACCCACCTAGAATCCTACTTTAAATCCTGCTCACCAGCATGGGACACACACCTGCAATCCCAGCCCTTGAGAGGCTGAGGCAAGAGGATGGCATGCTGGAGGTCAGCCTGGGGTACATAGTGGGATCCTATCTCAAATAACCAAAAGAGAGAGAAAAAGAAAAAAAAATGTAAGTCAGAAGGAGGGAGGGAGGGAAGGGGAGGAGAGGGGGGAGAAGAAAGAAAAAAGAGAAATAGAAAGAATGAAAGAAAGAAGGAAGGGGAGAAACAGAGAGAGAGAGAGAGACAGACAGACAGGCAGGCAGGCAGGCAGGCAGGCTTCCCTGTGCCAAGTACCTCTGAGTGCAATTTGCATAGCCTGAGTCCAAGTCATCTCCTGTGGATATGAGAGAGAGCCTCTCATACAGGGCCTCACATAAACCCTTACCTAAGGTACAAGAATCAACTACAAATCAATTAATTGATTAATCACCTGATTGCACTTTGTAACAGTTTGCATAAATTATATCTTGCAGGAAATGTGTGATGTGTATTTCGTTAACTTTGTAAAAATGCAACTGGAACTCTGGGCTTTCCTTCTTTGAACTCTGCTCACAAGTAAAGCCTGTATAGACTCACACTTCATGCAGAGATGCCACGCCTTCCCAATAGTGACAGCCTCTCCAAGGCTGACCAGCTGCACTGAAACACAAGCTGTGGTCACCAGAGAGGCAGGCTCTCAGCACCATTTGATGCCACCATGGACAAGGAAAATTATGCATCCAAGTGAGTGCAGAATCCTGACAGCAGCTTCGCTATAGTCTTCAACAAGAGGCCCTCATCTTAATACCCAGCTAAGTAACTCCACAGGAAGGCAAGAGGGTGGCACTTATCTAATGGCAGTGGCATCCAATTTCCTTTCAATTGGGACTATGTACTGGCCTTAGGTAATTTTAAATACTTTCTACCTTCTTTCTAAATAAGGATAAAAGGAGAATTTTCCCTAATATTTTTAATAAACACAATCCTCAATGTTGTTGTTGTTCTTAGGTGATGTCAAGTCAGTGTCCAACTCATAGTGACCCTACGTACAACAGGTGAAACAGTATTGTCAGTGCTTCTCTGCTATTCATAGGGTTTTCAATGGCTGATTGTTTTTTGGGAGTGAATTTGTTTTTGGAGAGTGCGTTGGTCCTCAATGTAGATCTATCCAAATACCAAACCTTTGCTACTTTTCTTCCTGATATATGTCTTCTATAAACACAGCCAGAAACCATCTAGAACTGGTACAAAAATAAGTAGAATAAATGGTATTTGGTTCCTGCTATTATCTCAGAGGACAGTACTTTGGTAGGAATAAGAATGCAGATGGTTGTTTGCTTGATTGTTTATAGTTTCCTCATCTTTATTTTTTAATTAATTAATTTATTTATTAAGTTGTGGGGTGCTAGACAAGTGCTCTACCCCTCATCTACATCCCCAGCCCTTTGGTTTTTAATATAATGAAACCACTGGCTGATGTGCAATCTAGAAAAGAAACACTCCTAGATTTGAAAACAGATGGCTAATCACTGTGACAGCAAAGAGCATATTTAAGATTAATGACCCACTTGTCAAATCTGCCTTAATTTTTAAAAGCCATTACAAATTAAAAATGCCCTGCTTTAGCTAAACCATTTTTAAAACTTCTTCATGACTCTGGGAAAGCGGTCTTGCTGCTGGCTCTCTCTGGACCAACAGGAGGATCCCGCGGGGTCACTCTGCTGTGACTCCAGCTTCCACATGGAACTGGTTGCTGCCACACTGTCGCCCCACTGCAGGCCTTAAATACATTTCTTCAAGGAATTATTTATTGCATAGAGTTCTGAGGCTAATTTTCATATTGACTCCCATCAGTAGTTATTATTTGTTTTTCTAACTAAAGGCTACTTGGAGATCCTGTCATTCTGAGGATTAGGCTTACAAGAGTCAGGTAAGACAAAAAGTTGTATTTGTTTCAGTTATCAACACATTATAAGGTCTTCAAGAATGAGAATTTAGTCTGAGGCTCCCATTGTCTGACTTATTCTACCAGGGAATGGGAGAGACAAACAGATTGAATCTATAATCAATTTTCAAGTCAAACTCATATTATCCAATTTCTTTTTTTACAGAGGTGACTTGAGAAAACAGCATCTCTTCTTAATCTTTACATGTACATTTTGATAGATCACACACTCTAAAGAGAGCAAGGCACCTCATATCGCCACCCATTCCAACTGACTACTGTTTCCAGGGTCAGACAGATGGGTCACTGACAATCACACCAAACAAATTATGCTTCCATGCCTATTTTTAGCATTAACTTATAGACAAGCCTGCAGCGGTGCCATTGTGGAGTCCGATCCCATCAGACCATCAGATCTCAGAAGCTAAGCAGGGTCAGACCTGGTTAGTACTCACGTGGAAGACCGCCTGGGAACACCAGATGCTGTAGGCTTGGGAGAAGGACCTGGCAACCCACTCTCAAAAACCAACCTGCCATTGAAAACCCCATGAATAGCAGAGAAGCACTGGCAATAGAGTGAGACACCAACCCAATGGCACCTAACAACAACATAGACATGGCTGTTCAATGACAGAAATGATATTTTTATTTTCTTGGGTCCAAATTTATGTACAGTTAAAGCTCTGTTCTGGCAAAAAAATGTCATTAGTTTTATTCAAATATGAGACGAAAAATAAGATTTAAGCACTTCATTATCTTCAGTTTCAATAATCACCTTTACTAAAAATTTTTTACTATTTATTTTGAAAAAGTAAAACATAACACTTAATATTAAAATTTAAAAATCTAACAGCTAAATGGATGATTTGGAGACCACATTCTTAACTGTGGGTTTATGAAATATATGGAAAAACCTCTTTATAATGACAGAACTTTTTCCATGATGGACGTCTTAGGGCAGATTTTCTTTTTTAAATACTGGCCTGGAGAAAGAGGAGAGGAGGAATAAAATGTAGACCAATTATATGAACCTATGTGTTTTAAAAAATATCTGCATTTAAAACATTTTAAACTATGTATAAATAATAACATACTACACTATAGTACAAGAGAAAGTACTAACAATTTATTGCTTATGACTTATTGTAATTATTTTGGATCATTTTTCTGCATTTCTTTCATGAGTACAAAATAATCAACTTGATAAAGAAAATTTTCTATGCTGCAGAAATAACTTTACACAATGCTGCAACCTGAAAGAAGTCAGGTCAAGGTTAGACAAAATATAAGTGAATATACTGATAAAGGGAAGAAAAAAAAGCAGCAAGGAATGTCCTGTGGCTCCTCCCCTCATGCCCTCTTGGTTGAATGGTAGAAACTAATTCTGAAGGCAACTCAATAGTTGTCAATAAATATAAGCTGATATAGTAGATGAATAGGAGGATGGATGGATGGATGGATGGATGATTGCTTATGCCAGGACCCTTTAGTCCTTGTGACAGTTTTCTTAGAAAGAGTCATGGGACATGCTTCTTTCACCTGGGAATAAACAGATGTAAATGCAGGCACCAGAAGAGCAAGAGCCCGGGAAGCTCAGACTGTTACTATGAGAAGAGGAGAAGGGAGCTGGACAGTTCCTTGTTGGGAAGAACTTCTGCACATTTGATGGACTATTTCTACCAATGAACAGAGAAAACCTGCCTTGATGCAAAAGAAAATGCGTGCAAGGTGTCATCTTTATCAAGTATCTTGCAGATAAAGAAGAGAGAATGACTATCAATTACAAAAAAATATATATTCTTCTATGGTAGATTGGGAATGGAAGTGGAGAGGTTGTATCTCTAATTGCTTAAGACTATGGAACAGCTCAAAGAAAGGAATATTACCAGCCGAGAGCATCTTCAATGCTTTCAGAACACAGAAGCTTCATAACGAGGGGACCACAGCACCAGGAACAGCAGTACCTATTCTAGTGCCCTGCAATCTTGTTCTAGGTTTCTCGGGCAAGTCAGGTCCTTGCTCTGGGTCTGAAGATGAATCTGAAGATGAAGGACTCTGCAGGTCCTTTCCACCACCAGGACCAGTGATAGTTCTGCAACCATAATTACATTTGGAGAATTATTGGCATTTCTGAAGCTTCTCAGGGGTATCAGGAATTCAATATGCATTTATAAAAAATAAAAACTATGGTGGTATTTTCTAATACAACACTGATATGTACGTGAAGAGAGGTCTTCATTAAAATTTTTCTTAGGTCGTTCCTTCCCAAGATAGCTTTAGCTGAGCAAATCCTAGAAACTCATTTAGAATCGATATCCATCTGCATGGGCTGGGATTTAGCTCAGTTGGTAGAGCACCACTCTGCAGTCTCTGAGGTCCCGAGTTCAATTCCCAGCACCACAAAAATGGGAGAAGAACGTGGCAACCCACTCCCAAGGCAATCCCGAGACAGTCATCCATTGAAAACCCTATAAGGGTTGCTATGAGTCGGACATGACTCAACAGCACCTAACAACAACAATAATCTATCTGCATAATTGTAAGACTTAAGAATCTAAGCATATTCCTCTTTAAAAGCTCTACATACTATTTGAAATATTTATATAGATTCTTAGTCATTTTAATCTACATTCATAAAGTCAACCTTAAAGTAATCATTTTAGAAATATGGAATGGTACTGCCAATTAATATATTTCAAGAAATGTTTATTTTTTCTAAGACAGTGTGGGAAGAAAATGTAAAAAGTCTAGCAACACAAAAGGGTTTGATCCCAACAATCATATGGGTTGGGGGATAAGGTGGTAACATTTTCCTGTTTTTAGAGAAATAAGTTGTTCTTCTAGCCACAAACTGACTTTTCTGGAATCTTCCTTTGTATCTCTAGCACCATATCTACTGTCAATCAACTGCATCCAGAAGGGGGGAAATAACAAGTTATACTTTCGGCAGGATTCCAAAGATTCTTCGTTTATATTTTTACCCCTCTCTCCTCTTTAAAACTATACCACATGAGCTAGATTTATTCTGAAATGTCCATGAAAAACAAGTCAGATTTTTCTTGAAATTGGCTCCTCTTTGGGAAAAACTGTTTTTTGGAGATTGTTTCATATAAGCCCATGTGTTCGTTTTATTCCCTTTAGCTCAGAAATCTGTTCTTTATAAATAACCTCAAAATTTCATCATGTTTGATATAATTATAAACATGTAGCTAATATGGTTGACTGAAATACAGTGGTCAGTATATTTATTAGAAAAAATATCTAAATAAAATAAATATTATAAAATATTAGAGGAAAACCAATATGAAGGAAATTGAAACTAAAGTCCATTAAATGAATTTGACCACTTTATTTACAAAAAATTAATAATCCTAATAAAATCTATACAGTGGTACATTTACATGTGTCCACATGACTGTCCCAATAGCCCTGCTATTATATGTATACAGGTGTTCAGGTATGTAGGTATAGATATTACATACAATAACTCGCATAATTTGATTAAGAAAGGGTAATTACAGAAATTACAGAAATAATGTTATAGAGCTTTTAAATGATATGCTATTGAATACAATTCCTAATTTCTTTCTATAGGATCAGCTGGTTTCATTAACATCAAAAGATTATATGATCTTATGAAATTTTGCTAAGTTCTTAGTGATCTGATATGTATTTGTTCAGGAAATTAATATAAAAACAAGATAGTAAATAATTATAGAAACAAAAAATGAATGAATTAAAAAATATTTACTAAATATAATTAGGTTATTATACATCAGCAATTTTTAATATTTTGAATGGCAGATATGCACATTGTTTTTACTTCAATCTTTCCTAAGGAATTGATGAAGACAAAGATTTAAATGAAAGGATGTTCATCAAACCCTTATTTATAATATTTAAAAACTACAGAAAAATCTAGTGTTCAAAAACAGGTAACTTACATTTTGTTGTTGTTGTTAGGCACCGTCGTGAGTTGGGTCCGACTCATAGCGACCCTACGTACAACAGAATGAAACACTCTCCAGCACTGTGCCATGCCTGGCACTAAGTCAGTGCTTCTCTGCTATTCATAGGGTTTCTAATGGCTGATTGTTTTGGGATTGTATGGGAAGTATCAGCTGTTCGGTCTTTCCCCTGCTTTTGTAGTGCTAGGGATTGAACCCAGGGCCTCAGAGAGCAGAGCAGCATTCTACCAACTGAGCTAAATCCTAGCCCAACATTTATTCGCAAGTAAATTGAGGCCAGAGAGGTCACATGATGTGATCATAGGCATTTCAGTAGCTGTGTAGACACAGAACTCCCTCTAGAGGACACCCTTCTGAGGGTCGGATGGTTTCCCCAGTCATGTATATGGGTTTGACCTTATGTATAATTGTGGTCAAAATCATCATTTCAAATTAAAAGAAAGAGGCAGTGGGTGGGCAAATAGATAATGACAGCCAAAAGGTAGGTGGTTGTGTTGCACTGTATTAGGTAACAGACTTCATCTTAAATATCTTCCCAAGGACTTTATCTCCATCAGAAGTCATAGTGTTACAAAATGCTCTGGTTGAATTTAAAATCTGACTGCAGAACATCATTCATTTGACAACTAAAGAACTGAGTTAAGCAGAGCTTGAAGTTAAGTTTTCTGAAAGGTTAGGAATAATTAGGTTATATTTCAATATTTCAAAGGATTCTTCTGCATAAATAAACTTTACCTACTCAGATAGTATTTGGGTATTCCTTCTGGGAGGCCAAAGAGGAATGGCATAAAAAGAGATAACTCAGAGATAATAATTAAAAGAAAGTTCTGAACTAACACTCATAGAAGCTTTCCAATGTTCTTCTGGCATTGGATTCCACTAAGAGAGAATTATTCTCAGAAAGCCAAGTTGAAGCTTGTACACAAGCTGTACATTAATTACTTGAAAAAATTCCCAGTAGGGCAATGTCCAAATATATTTCAGTGAGAATGGCATATAGATTTGTCATGAAGTGATGATCTAGCCAAGAGGCTGTCTGGCCTCCAAAATACATTCACTAATAAAAAGTCTAAGGAGAATTTAAATAGGAGTAGATAAGAAAATCTACAACACACAGGCATCACATCTTGGCCATCACTGCACACTTGGCTAGGCCAAACTCAGTGACTGATTCCGTGAAAAGCCATCAAGATGTTAGTTGGTCCTGAAAAATGTAGCAATTGTATTACTAGCATGTTCTATTCTTATTGTAAAACCAGTCTTTATCCTCTGAATGTTAGTAAGTATAAATTGGTTTAAACAGAAAAGTTAAGACCAGAAACAAAATGAGACCTATTTTAACTACAGCTATTAATTCCCCATTGGGCTGGGATTTAGCTCAGTGGGTAGAGCGCTGCGCTGCAGTCTCTGAGGTCCTGAGTTCAATTCCCAGCACCGCAAAAATGGGAGAAGGACCTGGCAATCCACTCCCAAGGCAATCCCGAAACAGTCAGCCATTGAAAACCCTATGAGGGTCGCTATGAGTCGGATACCGACTCGACGGCACCTAACAACAACAACATTAATTCCCCAACTGATACATCTTCCCATCCTTGACATGATCAGCCCACAGAAATTTATTACTTAATTATATTTGTGAATATTTTACTTATGTGGCCCATGTCCTATGTAGGTGAAATTATTTTCATATGTTCATGCTCTGTGAGTTCACTGACACAACTATGTCTTCTTACAAAATTTGGATATCCCCATCATGGAGCCAGTTTCAACTAAAGAAAAGGCATGCAGTATATGCTTGCTGAAAGGGAGATGCTCCTCCTAGTTATCAGCCATCTACACATGGTATTTAATAACAGTCCATACTGGAGTTTTCTAGTGGTCCACCCAAATCTACTCTCACTTCCTTGTCAGGGTGCCTGGCTACACAGTACACTTTTCTAGTCTTTTTGCATTAACTGTGGAATGTATGCAGTGGAGTAAGAAAATAAATGATGCACACAGGCATGGCCGCATCCCTAGCAGATAGTGGGGCTGCAACTCGAAAGGAGTTTGGGTCCTTCCACCTTTCTATGGAGGAAATTCACCACAGGCCAAAGATATCTCCTGCGGACTTACACTTTCACTAGGTCTGAGCATTTTTATAGAAGGTTCAGTAGATACTCAATGAGTCACTTAACTCCTTCACTTTGTAGTTTGATTTAAAAAAAAAACTCAAAATACACTCAAATCCACAGTAAAGTTTCAGTAACACTACAAAGGGTCATTATATCCACTTCAGCCAGAATCCCTAATTACTAGCATTTTATTTCATCAATCTCCCTGCCCACTGTGTGCGGATGCGTGTGTGCGTTTCTGGCACTAACTCTAACTAATTCACTGTATACCTTCTCAAGAAAAGGAGACTCTTCCACACAGATGTGAAATAACTCCACAAACCAACACAGATACAATATTACCATCCAAGCCACAACATGTGGAAATTATTCTGTGCTTATTGTTTGTTTAATTATTTATTTGGTATGACAGACAAATCTCAACACCCCACTGGCTTCCTCCACCCAACCATCTCTTCATCCTTCTCTTCCCTCCCCTCTTTTGGTTGCCGGGCACCCTGTCTTTGACCTCTGCCTGGCACCTTTTCCCCTCCTTCCTAGGCTTGCTCAGACACCAGACACGGATGTCTGCATCTCTTCAATTCAAAAAAGGAGAGAAATTGCTAAAGGGAGGGAAAATAGAAAGGGCAAGAAAAGCTAGATGCACAAATTCATTTTCAGTGTAATGCTACATGCAAGAAAATATCAGCAAGTATTTTTGAAAATCAGTAGTACAAACAATCCTAGAGGTTACCTAATGTGGACATTCATATTTCACTCAAAATTCTGTCTCAGTTTAAAAAACCAAGATGCAGGCTGAGAAGTCAGAGTTGGCTGCCTGCACTTACAATTCTCTTTTCTGGCCAGCATCTCCTTGCTGTCTCCCTAAACACTGGATTAGGCACACAAAGCTAACTTCTTCACCAGGACTGAAATGCACATCTTTCTTCTCTTGCCCTCTTTGTTATAAAATATCTTCCTAGGCTTGAGACAGTCTAAAGACAAGAAAAGAACAATGAATATTTCTTTTAATTGTCCAGTAGCATCACTTAGATTACCAACAAAGTCTTATTTATGTGTGCTTAACATTTTTATCTTTTATCACAAACTAAACATTATTTACAAAATATATGTGTAAGCCAACATGACTTTTTTTTTTTTTGTCACAGCAAAACTTTTCTCTGAAATACAGTTACAGAAGAAAAGAGATTTATAAGAAGTGGATAGTGCACATTCAGAAACATTTTGTCTCATGGATGTTTCAGTAAGTGTTTCATTTCTATGTTGGCAGTATAGGATTTCTGCTAAAAATACATCTTCTTCATTGAATATTAACAACAACTTCCCAAATTCTCACAAGTGAAGGAAGACAGGACTGATAAGCAGTATCTTATTTAATACAATGACAACTTAGATTTTAAATAATTTCAACGTCTATTCATTTTCCTAACTAATCTTATAAAAATCTCTTGATTACTGCACTGTGTACGAAATTTTATCTATTACTTTGATAAATCAACAGCAAAAGGTCCTCTTCAATGTCGACTATAACAGGAAGAGCACCTCCTTGTCTGGCCGCATCTCAGGTGTGAAGGGCTTTCTCTCCACATTTATTTGTTAAGCCTTTTGCTGAACAAAGGACTTCCTTCCACTTTAGAAATTACAAGGATGTATTTAGTTCCCATGGCAAGTCCAGAAGAGTCTTTTATTTACTATGTTATAATATTTCATACTAAAACTCCAAAAATACAAAATCTCCAAATTACATTTCCGAGGCCCAGGTTTCTTTACTGGCCTCGGTTGGTATGCGAGTGCCAGGGAGGAAGCTCTGTGAGTTCTGACAGATGAGAAACCACAGTGCTCCAGGTGGGAGTGGGGATCCCTGTGAGGCGAGGCTGCCACAGAGCACCCACGCCTTTGCAGCAAACCTGGGCAGTGCCTGGGGTCCCACTGAGGTCCCGCTCTCGGGAGGTGGTAAACGCTGCCTGGTTCATGTCTGGCCCTTGCAGCAGTCAAGAGGGAAAGGGTCATAGCTTTGGTGACCAGGATGATGGGGAAGGTGGGGTGAGGGAGGAGCGATGGCCAAGGAGGATGAAATGAAGGCACAGAGCTGTTCCACACACGGCGGAGCCATGAGATTGTCGTCTAGGGAAACGTGTCTCAGGTATCAGTGTGCAACTGCCGCATGGCAAGCTGTGCCCCTCACCATTCGGTGTCTTTAACTGCTCGGATTCAGAATTTTACAGCCTGACTCTGCCTTGAGTGAGAACTGACTGCACATACTTCAGTAGTGTTCTGGTGCCTAGCTGCTCCTGAAGATTTGTGTGCCAGGTAACATATGCAGTTTCTGCTCACCTATCTCAGGAGACACAACTGATGTGAGGGAAGCAGCACAGCATGTGAAATGGAAAATCTCTCATATGATAAAGGTCAAAGATTTAGCAGTAAAGTCACTGAATTCGTTTTTCTAAAGAGCAGTTTTTAGGTCAAAACTCAAGTCGCTGGGAGGTCTCTTACACTGTTCTCTAGGTGTGAAGACAGCAAGTTGTTAATTTCCATTGGTGGCTTTTTTCTTTTCTCACAAAGAATAAATTAATAAGTTCTGCACAGGTGTGATTTAGTGTGTGACAAAAATGAAGAATGTATTTCTCTGTTCACAGGGCAAGCACAATATGAATCCCTTCCCTCTCCTACCTGTCACCGCCACCTGGCCGGTGAAATGTTTTTAATCCCAACTACTTTAAAAGGTCATGCATGATACACTGTTGCCTCAAAACCATGCTCGTTACAGTTATCCAGGTTTTTGGAAACATACCTACTACTGAATTTCTCACTTCTATGCCAATTGGCTCTGGGATTTAGCTCAGTTGGTAGAGCACTGCACTGCAGTCTCTGAGGTCCTGAGTTCAGTTCCCAGCACCACAAAAATGGGAGAAGGACCTGGCAATCCACTCCCAAGGCAGTCCCGAAACAGCCATTGAAAACCCTATGAAGGTCACTATGAGTAGGATACCGACTCGACGGCACCTAACAACCACAGCAACATGCCAATTGGCAATAGTTTGTATGGGTTTACATGCACTTCAAACAAAGTGATTTTGATCTGGTTGCCTTCACATTTGGATAGTGACATCTCCAAATTGTTTTCATTTGAAAAATCAAAATCAGGATGCACTGACACAGATAAATATTCTCACAAGAAGACATACAAGTAGGAAGGAGATCATTGATGGGGGTGTGGGGATAGGGCAGGAGGGTCAAGAGAGGGTAAGGGGGAAGTTATGTGAGCAATGTACAATGAAATGTATATATGGAAATGTCACAATGAAATACATGTCATAATGAAACCCATTAATTTGTACATTAAAAATTTCCAATAAAAAAAAGAAAAGAAAGAAAACTCCTGGCAATTAGTTGTTGTTAGGTGCTGTCGAGTCCAACTCATAGTGACCCTATGCACAACAGAACAAAACACTACCCAACACTGTGCCATACACACAATCTTTTTTATGTTTGAGCCCACTGTTACAGCCACTGGGTTTCTTCTCATTTTGAGTCATGCCACATCAGAAAATGCAAGTCCCCTGGGCTTTACTCCATTCCTGTCATTAAGGTCGACCCTACTTTGAGGAGCAACTCTTCCCCAGTCATCTTTTGAATACCTTCCAACCTGGGGGCTCATTTTCTGGCACTATATTTGACAGTGTTTCTCTGCTATTCATAGGGTTTTCTATGTTGTTGTTGTTGTTAGGTGCCGTCGAGTCGGTATCCGACTCATAGTGACCCTCTGTACAACAGGGGAAACGCTATTGTCAGTGCTTCTCTGCTGTTCATAGGGTTTTCAATGGCAGATTGATTTTTGGGAGGGGGTTGCCAAGTCCTTCTCCCAAGCCTACAGCTTCTGGTGTTCCCAGGCGGTCTCCCATCCAGGTACTAACCAGGCCTGACCCTGCTTAGCTTCCGAGATCTGACGGGATCAGATACCACAGGGCTACCGCTACAGGCAGGGTTTTCTATAGCTAATTGTTTTTGGAGTGGGCTACCAAGTCCTTCTCCCTCATCCATCTTAGTCTGGAAGCTCAGCTGAAACCTGTTCACCATCGGTGGCCCTGCTGGTATCTGAAGTACCAGTGGCATAGCTTTTAGCATCATAGCAACATGCAAGCTCCCAAAGCATGACAAACTGATAGACACATGGGGGACCTGCATATAGTTAGCACTTTTTTCATTTGTTAATCAATGATAAATGCAACATTTCTATTTGGTGAATAAAAGAAAGAATTATTCTATAAATGTTTAGTTTTTCAAAGAAATTTAAATGCTTAGTGCACATGTACATACTTCCATGTACAAGGCAAGTTCCCAATGGATTGTTGTTGTTGTTGTTAGGTGCCGTCGAGTAGCGACCCTCTGTACAACGGAAAGCACTATTGTCAGTGCTTCTCTGCTGTTCATAGGGTTTTCAATGGCAGATTGAGTTTTGGGAGGGGGTTGCCTGGTCCTTCTCCAAGCCTACAGCTTCTGGTGTTCCCAGGCGGTCTCCCATCCAGGTACTAACCAGGCCCGACCCTGCTTAGCTTCTGAAATCTGACAGGATCAGATGTCACAGGGCTACAGCTGCAGGCAATCCCAATGGATTAAATATATAATATTTTAAAAACCATAAAAAACTAGAAGAGAACAGGGAAATATTCTTATACAGTTTCATTCTTTAATAAACAATACATGTGTAGAAAATGTATATAAAATTGAAATTTATGAAAGTCAAACAATAGATGTGATACAGTATGGAGGTGTGGAACAAAATGGCAAGATGGATACAGTCCTGTTCTTTTTTTGTACTACCTATTCTCTAGTACTAAGTTAATAGTCACTTAACCTGTTGCCAGTCCTGTTTGTCTAAGTCATTTAGATCTCACGTAAACAATCTTACAGGCTCTGTCTGGGGTTACAGTCAGTGTATATAACAAATGTAATGACTATCCCTTTGATCCCTACCCAAAGGAATTTGACCCTGTGGTAGATAACTGCCCATCTTCTCTCTCTGTAACGGTGCATGTCTGCTTCTGTACCATCCCTGCCCTTTGTCTGATTTCACACCATTTAGGACTCCTGTAAACCCAGCTCCTTCAGACACCCCATAAATGATTCCACTGAGCCATATACCGGAATGAAATAAAAGTCTTCAAAACATTAAAAATACTTAAAAATGAAAAGGACTTTCCAATTCCAGAAAAGCAAATCTCTCTAACTTGTTTTAAGAACATCACATAATTCTCTCATCTCTGGGTAATTTGTACTATAAATACTTCTGAAGAGAAACAGGTATGCAGAATCTGAACATTTTCTGTGTTTATTTCTAGAATGCTCATTTTTATACTTGGCTTTTAAAATGAGTATTTCTGCTGGGTGCAGTGGTATACACCTATAATCCCCGTGACTTGGGAGGCAGACACAGGAGGCTGGCAAGTTTGAGGCCAGAGACAGCATGCGTAATTTAGCAAAACCCTGTCTGAAGATAAATTTAAAAAGGGGCTGAGGGTGCGGCTCAGTGGTAGAGTGCTTGCAAAGTGTGTGCAAGGTCCTGAGCTCAGCCCCTCAGTACTGCAAAAATAAATAAATAAATAAATAAATAAATAAATAAAACAAGCATTTCTGATATTTTTAATAAACAGTGGACTTCCCCTGTGGAAATGGTGGAGAGCTACATACAATTCTGCAGTTGCAGAGGCCCTGTAGAGAGCCTATAACACACGGGCTCATAGTGACTAATGGAAAGCAGGGCACATAAGTCTGAGTGAATTGCTTAAGTATTATCCAGTGGGAAAGCAGAGTTCTTAGAGTTATCCCATTCACTGTCTCTCTGACCTAAGTCCAGTGGCACAGGACCTCACAAACTCCTTCACAACAGCCTGATGTTTGGCAGAGACTAATTCTGCAGATACCCCCAAATTAACCTGGATTATTTCTATTCTTCCTGGATTATTTCTAATGTAGTTCATTTCCTCTCATAGTTAAATCCCTGGTCATAAAGATTCCCTAAGGTCATAAGCTAATTTCCTATCTTAAGAATTAAGTGTTTAGGAGCTCATATTTGAATATATTGGGGGTTTGAAAATTGCCATTCATTGGACTGGGGAAGTTACTTCTATTCCTAATGTGCTGACCATTTTTTAAAAATCAGAAATAGTATTTTTTTCATTGCTGCTGTTAAATGTCTTTCTTTTTGCATTTATTAAGGCAGCCAAATGTTTGATTAATTATATTGATTGATTCTGAAATATTTTTCCAACTTCACATTCACATGGCACTCCTCTATGGTCAAGACTTATCTTTAACATTATCTTTAAAAATATTGCTGGATTCAATTTACTAAACTTTTGTTAAGAATTTCACACTATCTTCACGGAGGATACATGTCTACAAACCTTCTCAGCACTGTGCTTGTCAGTTTCTAGTCGATAGGCTGTGCTGATCTTACAGAGCAAGCTGGGAAGGGTTTCTTAATCCTCTATTTTTTGAAAGAGTATTTTTTAAATATTAATGTTATTTTCTTTCATAAATATTTCAAGTAATTCACCAATGAAACTGCTTCAGCAAGACACTGCCTTCATGAAAATGTTTTAGATACTTGACACAACTTCAGCAGGTAAAGATCAGTCAGATTTTGTTTTCATCTTATGTCAATAGTGATATTTTATCAAAATAACTTCTCCATTTCTTCTAAGTTGTTAAATTTATTTGCATAACTTAGCTAAATCCTTCTCTTCTTATCCCTTCAAAGTCTATAAAATCTGCAGAAATATTCCTTCTTAAACTGCTAACATTGGTAATTTGTGTGCTCACACTTGCTCAGTCTCTTTTTTTCTCTTTCCGGTTAAATACGTCTTAATAGAAAATGATGTGTAACATTCATGACAGTCAAAAGTTAACGGGGAGAAAGAGGTAAATCACGGCTACTCGAGCTGAGGTCCACTGCACTAAGCAGGATGAGCTAATGAGTCCTATCTACACCTTCCTGGGTAAGGAGCCTAAATCATCTGTGGCTATACATGAGAAGAGGAGATTCCGAGTGTATCAGTGGTTTACACTACGGTCCCCATGGAGGTGACTGCCACGGAAGGACTCCTTGTTTAGGGGAAAGATCAAGTCAAACCATGAGACCTGCTGAAATGGAAGTGACAGGGGCTCTCTATGTAAAAAATGTGCAGTGTACAAAGAGAAATACAGGGCAAGAGATCTAGCTAAAATTATAAACGAAGAGGTAGTCTCGAGATAAATGGCATTGATGAGGGAAAGAAAAAAAATGGCGAATGAGCCAGGAAACTGTACAGCAAATTAAATCTTTAAATTCTGAAAATGTGAAAAACAGTTTTTATGGTGAATTCTCTGGGGAATAAGCTAGAGATAAATAAAAGAATCAAATATCAACTAAGTAGAAAGGCCAAGTGCAAGTGTCTTGGAGTGTGCGAACACATAGCTGCAAAAGCGTCAAGTTCACTATCTCACGTAGCTCTATCAGTAGGCAAGCAGTCGCTTTCAAGGCACACAGGGGAACGCGATGGAGGGTGTCTGCGTGGAGAGGAAAGCACTGTACACACATCCCACTGCTCTATTACACTCTTGTCCCTGTTTTACATAACCTGACTGGCTGTACTATGAGTGCTGTGTGCCCTTCATTAATATATCCTTGAATAAATCCCACAAGGATCTCTGTAAAGACTAACTTGGCTTGCTAAACATTATGCACTCCAGGCTGAATATTAATAAATTCCATAAAACTCTACCAGGTGTAATTTTGAGATTTTTGTATTTTTAATATCTTTTCCACGTCTATTTTCACTGGGTTTTTTTGGCTACACTGGTTTCTTCCTTTCACCTTCAGAAAGGCTCTCTACCCCCTCCTGCTCTGTGCCCTAGGAAGATGAACCACACGGACTATATCAGGGCTGTTCAGTCCTAGCACTAGTGACAGCTGAACAAGTTCCCTTACCATGGGAAGGTGTCCTGTACATCATAAGATGTCCTGCAGCATCCTCAGCCTCCATCCATTGAATGCTATTAGCCTCCCTCTCCCACAGGTGTGATGACTAAAAATATCCCTGGAAGAATATTGCCCCAGGTCAAGAACTCCTCCACATCAAAGTACTCCTTAAATTAACATTAATTGATCTATTCATGCTTACTTTAGAAGGACTATATTAATTAAGGATTATTTTGAAATATAAATAATTTCCCTATAAATCTTAAATCTTAAATTTCCCTTAAATCTTAAATCTTAAAATGTTTATATATTAAGTCTTACTAAAGTTCAACTGTAAAATGTAGGAAGGGTGAAGAAATGGGAAGCAATGTTCTTACTATTGTGGTACTGTATCAAACCTAGGATTTATATCTTTTTAAATCTGCCTTAAATTTTAGGATGTTTTTGGTCTATAGAATAATTGCACAAAAAGTACAGTGAGTTTCTATATATTCCATCCCTCCCCTCCCCCAAGTTCCCATATTATTACCGTCTTATGCTAGTATGGTACATTATTAAGACTGATAGATGAACACTAATATATTAATATAACTAAAGCACATAGTTTGCATTAGGAGGGTTGCAGATATAGCTCAGTGATAGTGAATTTGCCTACCCTGGGTTTAACACCAGCACCATAAAAGAAAAAAAATCATTACAGAGTATACTTTCTGCATGCTTTGCACTAGGATTCAATCTTTGTTTTAATATGGTTCTGCATGGTATCACATATTGAAGGTTGTAGTGTCATAAATAGGTTCACTGTCCTAAATATGCTCTGTACTCCACCTACTCATCCCTCTGTTCTTCTCCTTAGCCCATGGCAACCACTTATATTTTTTCTGTCTTCATAGTTTTGTCATTCCAAGAATGTCACATAGTTGGACTCATATAGTATGTATCCTTTTAAGACTGGCTTATTTTACTTAAAATATGTATGTAAAGTTCCTCCATGTGTTTTGTGATATGATAGCTCATTTCTTTTTATCGCTGAATAATATTCCATTGAGTGGATGTGACACAGTTTATTTATTCATTCACCTATTAAAGAGCATCTTGGTTACTTCCAAATTTTAAAATTGTGAATAAAGCTACTATAAACACCCACGTGTAGGTTTGTGTGTAGACATAAGTTTTCAACTCATTTGGGTAAGTATCAAGCAGTGTGATTGTTGGATCATATGTTAAGTCTAGGTTTAACATTTTTAGAGACTGCCAACCTATCTTCCAAAATGACGGCACCATTTTGCATTTCCACCAGCAATGAATAAGAGTTTCTGTTGTTCCACATTCCTACTAGAATTGGGTGCTATCAGTGTTTTGCATTTTCAGTCATTTTAATAGATGCAGGAGGCTGGGGTTTAGCTCAGGTGGCAGAGTGCTGCTCTGTGTGCTCTAAATTCCTGGGTTCAATCTCCAGCACCACAAAAATGGGAGAAGGATCAGGCATCCCAATCCTGAAACAATTCCAAAACAATCCACCATTGAAAACCCTGTGAATAGCAGAGAAGCACTGACATAGTGGCAGACACAGCACACAACTACAAACAATAGATGCACAGTGAGCTTTACAATTTGATAGCAATATTTATACTGGCAAGTAGTTAGGAAAAGAGCAGAGAACCAGAGGTTCTACTTTTCTATTGAAGCAATAAGGAAATGAGTGGAGACTACAGAAATGTTGCATGTTAAGTATAAAGGATTTTCTAACAGTTAAATTAAGAATGAGTGATTTAAAAAAGTTGACTTGTGACATGCACAAGGTATAAATTTTTCACTATCCATTTTTGCATTGGTACCTATTTCCTTTACGTCTGCAGCCATAGCACCCTGGCATCTGATCCCATCAGATCTAGGAAGCTAAGCAGGGTCAGCCTGGTCAGTCCTTGGATGGGAGACCATCTGGGAACACCAGGTGCTACAGGCTAGGGAGATGGACCTGGTAACCCACTCCTGAAACAACCCACCATTGAAAACTCTATGAATAGCAGAGAAGCACTGACAATAGTGCCGGGCATGGCACTGTGTTGGGGAGTCTTTTGTCTGTTGTACACAGGGTCACTATGAGTTTGAACCAACTCAACAGCACCTAACAACAATCTATTTCCTTTGGTAAAGATTTAAGCATTAACAATTATTAGTACAAGTTAATTGCTTGCAATTTGTTGTATTAAAGACCACTTGTTGTGATACACATGATTATACAGATGAGAATTATGCGATGCAGCACTCAGAACTCCTGGGATGTAGAATAGTCTCTATGATGTAGTCAGGTAAGTGCTGAAGTGGTACTCAGGAGACTTGAATTTGTTTTTTCTAGGTCCTTCCATGGATCATGAGATTTGGGTTAATTTGACTTTTGCAAGCTTTGAAAGTGGATTTGTAAAATGGAAATTATATTATTTTTTCTGCCCCACTTTACTATGAAGGTGTTGTAATAATAATGTTGAAAACAATAATGGTAACAATGTTGTTGTTGTTAGGTGCTGTGGAGTTGGGTCCAACTCATAGCCTTCCAACTCATAGTGATCCTCACAGGGTTTTCAATGGCTGATTGTCTCAAGATTGCTTCAGGAGTGGATTGCCATGTCCTTCTCCCATTTTTGCAGTGCCAGGGATTGAACCCAAGTCCTCAGAGAGTACAGAGCAGCACTCCACCAACTGAACTAAACACTAAATGATAAAAATAATCACTTAAAATTACATTGCATATTTGAAATTATGCAAAGAATTTGAAAATCATAAAGCACTATGTGGAAAATGTAACATCATAGCACTGACAGTTCCTACCCCAGAGTTTACAACTTAAAAGGGAAACACAGAACTCCCCACAGCATGCTAAGATGAGGTGTGACAATCCTCCAGGAGAGGACTAAGCAGAAACAGGAGAGGAGTGTACATTCAAAGCTCTTTTGTGCAGACCCTGGGGCCACATTTATCCCATGTAATCTCCTCTGCGACACCAACACACAAATCATATCATTCTCATTTCATACAAAGTGTGGAACAGCACCCTACCAAGTTTAGCTGTTCTGCACTCTCTGAGGACTTTAGGTTTGATCCTTAGCACACAAAAATGGGAGAAGGATGTGGCAGTGCACTCTCAAAATAATCCTGAAAAAATCAGCCATTGAAAACCCTATGAGGGTCGCTATGGTCAAACCCAATTGGACAGCACCTAACAGCAACATTTCACAGAGAAGGTAACTGAATAGCGAAGCAATCTGTCCATGATTGCACAACTAATGAAGACAGCGAAGTTCCATTATTCATAGGAAACTGGAAAGAGCTACATTACATATCCCTTACCGCATAGGCCATTTCTAGAATTTAAATTTCTAGATGTCAAATTCTACTGCATACCTTAGCCTGTATTTTATTGATGATGCCACAATGTGGGACCCTCTGCATGGACGCCCTGCAAGCAAGATCTCTGTTTTCCCAAGAGCTACTTGTACACATAGACTCTGTGCTCCTATTCTATTTTTTCCTTCTATTAAAAAAAAAACCACAACAATGTCATTCTGTTTATGACCTTCAGTACTAAGTAAGACTGGATAGAATATCAAGATAAATTTGTCACAGATTTAATATCCTATCTTTCTCATCTTAGTGGTTGTCCAGAAGTTAAGAGGCTTGGAATGATTCCAGTCTGATAAATAGAAAGACATTGTAGTAGATGTCCAGAGTTTAAAACAGATCTGAGAAAACCATTCTTTTAGCTTTTCTGAGATTTAAAATGGGATTACAGCTAAAAAGAGGAGTCTGAATAACTGTTAAACAGACATCCTGTTTCCTCTTTCCTAAGATCCAAGAACATGCCTTATCCACTCTCGTATCCTAGGACTTATAACAGCGCATGGCAATGCACAAAAATTTATTACCTATTAGCCAAACATTGCATGTGGAAGGAAGCTGTGATGTAAACAGGACATAAAATATTTTGGGGGCGCTCACTTACGTTTTGTTTGCCTATAAAATTGCTTTGTAGATAAATTTGTGGTTAAAATCATTGCCGATTGCTGTGTAGGAATCACCTTCAACTCTCATTCAAAACACAATATTGAAAAAGAGTGAAAACTAAAAATGTAAACATATTTCTAGCTTAGATCATATAAAGATGTGAAAGGGGCAAAAAATGGCAAATTTAAATGTCTATGTGATAACAGGTCCTGAAAAAAGCATTATCTATCAGCTTGTATTAGGGGCCTGGATGAAACCAAGCAACCATATTCTCAGAAGCCATGCACCCTAGAAAGTTAATGTAGCTGGGTATATGGTAACAGTATCACACTAACTTCCTTCCCAGAGACATGCACAGAAAATAATAGATAAGAAAAACTAGCAATGTTGTAACCTAACAGGACAAACTCAAATGTTGCAACTGGTGATTTCACTTAAGGTACTTAAAAACCCATTCCCAATGTATCAAATATACTTATTTAAAAACTAACAAATTGTCTAGTAATCAAAAAAGGAAAGTATAGAAAATAAATTTTAAAAAGTCTACTCCAAATTGAAAGCCAATTTATAGGAATTAACATTAAAATTCAGATTGAAAATCTATTTGCACAAGAAAACTACAGACATGTAACCAAAGGAAAAAAGAGAAAAAGTGCCTGAGCAACACTAGATGAATTTTCAAAAGCATAGTTTATTGAAGTTAAAATTAACTTTGAACGAATTAATGTTGATAACAGTGAAAGCTGTGTCCATGTTTCTGAGTTAATCTGGGCTCAATTAAAATGTTGGGTAAAGACAAGTGAAAATTGATGGCATAAATAATTCCATACAAAATATTACAAGTAAATCAAGCAAAATGTGGAATGCAGATTCACATAACCTATTTCCCAGTATTTTTCTTGTGGTGGAAAGTGTTAATTCCCCTACGTATCTAACTTTGGTAAGAAAAGAAGAGGATGATCATCCTCCTGCAGCTGTCATTACTTTTGCCTTTTTGAGGCAGCCAGGGTGTGTTCTGCAAATTTTGTTATGTCAGGTCAAGTAGGTCTAAGAACCAGAAGTAAAATAGGTGTAGCCCTCTTGCCATCTTGCCTACACAATTCTCTCTGACACAGAGGTCTCACAGATGTATTTTTGATAGAAGAGAAAATACATGCAAATTTTGCACTGGATGTGAAGCTAGTGAGTCGTACGTAAAATTTTGCATAGGATGTGAATTGATTCCCTCCTGCAGAAGAGGAATTGTTAACCTACAATGGTTTCAAACACTATAGGAGGCAGAACTTACCAATAGTTTTGAATAGATTCTTTTTTTAATATGAATAAGATTTGTCAAACACAAAGATCCCTCCTGAAATTAAATTTTCCTAGATAAATCAGTATTGGCCATAGATAAGAGAAGGTACAAAACTTTCCTTCTGAACCTGGATCAATTTCAGAGTTGAATACTCAGCATCACAAAAGCTAATGAGTGTAACATTTTTCATTTTTAACATTATCTCTCTGTTCCTAATGAAATCTTCATTGCTAAAGTATTCCAGAGAAATAACTAGAGGAGCACTAGGGTTCAACCAGCCCCTTTCAGAGTTCCACACAGCGATGAGTCCAGGCAGTGAGATGGCACGCTATTCCTCAACGTGCAACCTTTCTGTCCCTCTCATCTTGCACCTGACAACTGTCACATTCCCTGTAGTGGACTTTACAGCTCATGATTGCCATCCTGGTATAAAAGTCAGTGGGAAGGGGACATTCCTCTTTCAATCTGTCCCAATATTTTGTCATTTATATACCAATTGCTATGGGAAGGCATTGAATATGTTTGGAGTTAAGATGTGGAAAGTTGTCTTGGAAGGCTTTGTTTTTCAGAGGAGACGTTTACTCAGGGTGAACATGAAAAGCAAAGGATCATCATTTTCAACAGCATTCAAAGTGCTCTTCTTCAATAGTCCTAATCTTTCTGGCATCTCTTGCTCGCCAAGTGCCTCATACTGGATGCATGTGGTTCTTCCCATCTGTCCAATAGTCATTCTAACTTACATGATTTACTAAGAAAATATCTCATGGAATGTGAATAATGTAACACGATTCTTAAATTTCCAAGATTTAGCTCATTTGGGAAATGGTTGCTTTGCTATTAAAGAAGAAAATTAATTTCATGTATAATAACCAGTCATTTTAAAAAGCAAGAGCTTCCATGAGAAGTGTAAAAGATACAGTTAAATTCATTAATGTCATTTTCCATAAGATACTAAGTTATTAACATACAATAAATCTCATGGAAAGCTAAAGTAGAGAAAAATATCTTTGCTATTTTACACATTCTTCAGTTTGTCTTTTTAAAATTAAGATATAGAATTCTGGCTCAGAGTTTTTAGAGACTGTATCAAAGAATAGCATTCACTATGGATTGTGCTTCATCATCAAGAAAACAAAAATCCTAACAACTGTGTCAGTATGCAACTTCACAATAAATAGAGAAAAGATTGAGGTTGTCTAAAATTTTGCATTACTTGGTTCTACAATCAACACCCAAGGAAGCATCAGTCAAGAAATCAAAAGACATATTGCACTGGGAAAAGCTGTTACAAAAGACCTCTGTAAAGCGTTGAAAAGTAAAGATGTCACATTGAAGCTGAAGGTGCACCTGACTCCTGCCATGGTAGTTTCAGTTGCATTATATGGTTGTGAAAGCCTAATGTAGAATAATGGAAACAGGAGAAGAATTGATACTTTTGAACTATGGTACTGGAGACAATTATTGAATATACCATGGACTGGCAAAAGAACCAAGAGATCCATCCTGAAAGAAGTGCAACCAGAGTGTTCCTTGGAAGCAAGGATGACTAGACTGCATCTTACATATTTTGGACATGCAGTCAGGAGGGACCAATCCCTGGAGAAGGACATCATGTTTGGGAGAGTGGTAGGTCAACGAAAAAAAGGAAAATCCTCAACTAGACACATTGACACAGTGTCTGCAACAATGGACTTAAACAAAAAAAGATGATGTGCCTGGCACAGAATCATGGAGTGTTTCTGTTGAACATTGGGTCGCTATGAGTCAGACCTGACTCAACAGCACCTAACAACATAAATCTTTGCTTTTAGAAGGAAATGGCCAGCCCTTTCCTTGTAACTCATTTTCTGTGTATTCAGCGAGTAACAGAAGTTTATCTGGCAGACTGAGGAACACAGAAGAGGGCTGCATGGCTCTGGGGCAGTAGACCAGGAGGAAAGGGGAAGAAACCAAGAACCTGATGAGGGCCAGACAGGGCAGGACCTTTAACCACAGTCAATGCCCGGATTTCACTCCATGTGATAGAAGCCACTGGATGGCTGAGAGAAGGAAGAGGTGACCTGCTCCATCCTCTGACAGGATTCTTCCGCTGGTCAAGAACAGACCAGCTAGGATGTGTGGGTGGGGCCAGGGAGATCAGTGGAGAGGCAGGAAAGCAGCTGGGGTGAGAAATGACCAGGGTCTGGCTTCGGGGTGGCCATGGAGATGGGAGGTGGATGAAATCAGCAGTGTGTTTCTGAACTACAGGCAAAATAACCAGTTAAAGACGGAAGAGTATGGAAGGAAGAGTCACGGCTGTGAAGGACATACCTGCACCCACTATCAGATCAAAGCGAGGTGAAATTCCTGTGTTTCCACAGTGATGAAAGCCTTGGTGTTCCAGAAGCTTGAGCTGAACTACTTAGCAAGAACAAAACTCAAAAAGTAGGCGTTAAAGCTTTCTCAGAAGGGAGGCAGGGGCAAAAGCTATCATGTTAGCAGCTGGGAGGCACTATGGTTTGAATATAAAATGTCCTCCAAAGGTCATGTTTGGTCCCCTCTGGTGGCCCTGTCCTGTGGATGGATGGTATTATCTAACTGCTTGTTGTTGCTTGTTATGTGCCGTCGAGTCATGTCCCACTCATAGTGACCCTCATAGGGTTTTCAATAGCTGATTGTTTCAGGATTGCCTTAGGAGTGGGTTGCCACATCCTTCTCCCATTTTTGTGGTGCTGGGAATTGAACTGGGACCTCAGAGACTGCAGAGCAGCGCTCTACCAACTGAGCTAAATCCCAGCCCTATCTAACTGCAGTAGAAACAAATTGATGAGAGAGAAAAGTCCATTAAGAATTTACTTTTTAAAATTCTTATGCTATCCGGCAGGTTAACAACACATTGAAAGATTTGTAAGCTTAGCGACTTTTGGCATTCTGCAGATAAATATGAGGGTTTTAAGGGTATATGAAAATAGGAGGATAATGACCCCCACATTTACGAGTTGGAAGTTATGCACCAATGTGATAGTATTAACAGGTGAGGCCTCAAGGAGGTAATTAAGTGACTAGTGATGCCATCAAAGGGCTTGGAGAGAAGTTGGCCCCTTCAGTGTCTTCTGCCATGTGAGTACACAGTGTTCCTCCCTCCACAAGGCACCATCTTGGAACCAAACACCAGATTTTTGCAAGACACTGAACTTACCAGTGCCTTGATCTTGGACCTTCTAGCTTCCAAAATTGTAAGAAATTAATTTACCTTGTTTATTAGTTATCCAGTCTCATTTGTTTTCTTATAGTAGTGGAAATGAACTGTGAAAACAGCTTTCTCAGCAGAAAATACTTATGACAAGAATTTATGCTTATGACAAGAATTTATAATGTCAAATAATGAGTAAGTTTCCAAAAGATCAGGCCTACTTGCCAAAAATGAAAGAGCAAATAAATTATTCACTTCACTCAAGCAATAGAACCCAAAACTCCTGAAAAAGTTCTGGTAAAATATACTTTGAAATTTGGATGTGGTATCCAACTACTATTTGACAGCAGGACAGAGAACTGCCAAAGTCTTTGTGTTAGTTAGCTCTTTCTCAATACCTGAGACAACAAGTAGGTGAGGAAGCATTCATCTTGGTGGATGGCCACAGAGGTCACAGTCTGCTGTCCCCATCATTTCTGGGTGGAAGGAAGTGATGGAGCTGAGCTGCTCACCTGGTGGCAGGTGAGCAGAGAGACAGGGAGGAGCCAGGGGAAGAAATACCTTCCAAAGGCAGACCCCACTAACCTACTTTCTCCAGCCAGGACCCACCTCCCTTGATGAAGTCAGCCCTTGATGAAGTCAGCACCCTCATGATCTACCACCTCCAGGGAACACCGACAGCTGAGGGTTGCACAAGCACCCTGGGGGCACCATGTAGCCAAGCCACAGCAGCATTTCAAACTGATTTGATAATCAAGATCAAGAGGAAGAAAGAGGCAAATTAAAGAAACACTATGACCAGAAAAAATCGTATGATAAGAGGCTCTAGGACCCACGATATGTCACCCAGAACAACCTGATTGGAAGCTCGAGGGGAACAGAATGAGACAGGGAGAGAATTCTCCAAGCACGTCTATCATAGTGGTTTGTTGTTGTCAGGTGCCATCAAGTCAGTATCCGACTCATAGCCACCCTCATAGGGTTTTCAATGGCTGACTGTTTCAGGATTGCCTTGGGAGTGGATTGCCAGGCCCTTCTCCCATTTTTGCAGTGCTGGGAATTGAACTTGGGACTTCAGAGACTGCAGTGCAGTGCTCTACCAACTGAGCTAAATCCCAGCCCATCATAGTGGTAGGGGATCCGCATTCTATGTACATTCCTCACGATGGCAGCTGGAGGTCAGTGCTCACTGCATATGGGTCAGATGGACAAGTGGATATGTGAAGGAATAAGTAGCAAATACCATGACCTTGATCATAGGTTTAAGTGGCTGCAAAGCCAAAATGGCTGAATAAATGTTCGTAGGAACCAGGACCCTAAGGTGGAAAATCGGGCCAAGAAAATGACTACCAGGTACTGTATGGAATTAGGATGCAGGTACAGTGTTTCCAAAGGCAATGTGGGGGGCCTTTATGTAGCTGCTGCAACACCTAGGGAGCACCATTTCCCTTCCAGACCATGAGGTCAGGAGTGCCCCCACGCACCCGCATTTAGTCCATGTAATGTACCACGTGTCACAGTCATCCCAAGACAAGAGCAGTGAGGCAGGAGAATGTGGGGTGAAGGTCAGACTCCACCAGGAGCAAGCACGTTCCTGTCCCCCTCCCTTCCGCTTTGCAGTGCACGGACCCCTTTCAAGTGAACTGGCCACAGCGAGCTTGGAACCCTGTCTGGTGCTGTAATACGAAGGACTCAGATTTTCTTCAGTTTAAAAAAGAATCATCTGCACGTTGCTTACATCTCTGTTTCCCAAATATTTCATGCCCAGAACTCCTTTTAATTCTTCCATGTGTGTAGTAGTCAATGGAACCTCAAGACTTTGGAGAAACCGGAGGAAAACTAACAGCAACATGACTCATCCCAGTTAGCTAAGTAAAGCGCATGTTCAATGAAGAGGACTCCTCTTTGCACAGTTTACTTAACACCATCAAACTAAACAAAAATGAAAGAGATCATGTTTCTCACACACCTGGACCAGAAGCCAGCTCCTCTGGGGAAAGTGTTACACTTCCAGTGTGGCAAGTTCTCCTCTGTCTTCTGCCTGCCTCATTCCCTTCTCACTCTGACCCGCAGTTGGCTGGCCAGGTTCAAAGGAGCAGCTTTGACTTAGAAAGGTTAAATAAGGGGCTAGAAGTCTGGCCCTGCATAATTGAATAAAGGGGCCTGAAGGTCAAGCCACTAACACAGATTCAAAACATCCTGAACTCATTTAATTCAGTATTTCACAGATGAGAAAACCCACGCTTAGAGGAGAGATGTCATCAGGCAAAGTGAAAGACATAGAACTACTCTAGCTGACAGCGTCTGCCCTCTACCCCAGCCCTGTTTTCTCTATGCATGGTCAAATGAAAACCTGCAGGCAAACCTGGAGCCCTGAGAGAAGAGGAAGGCCAGCTGGCCACACACTGCCTCAAATAACAGATACGAAGCTGATTTAGTTAGGACATGTGAGAGCTGCTAGATTCCTTTTGCAGGCACACCATGGGAAAAGGATCGGTACTATAAGCAATTGCATCAGTATTCAGTGGGGATTATTTTAATGGCACCTATTTTAATATTACATATGTTGCTATATTAAAGATTAAAGAGGAAGTACCCTTAATGTCATATTATGCCATACATGACAGTTACATTGATCCCAAACTGACCTAAGTAGGAAGCATCTGCCTTCTCCTTTAGAGATAGATAATAATACACATTCTACTGAGCAGCAATTAGAGCGTCAAGGCACAGCTGTGTGTACATTCTCAGTCTATATGGCAGAAAATCATATAATATATATTAAAGAAGAAATTTTCCACCTTTGTGGGCATTTCCAGTAATCAGATAGAAAAACGTGTGTATATATGTGAATTGGAAATGATTTGCTATTATGGATTTTCAGACTCATACCATTCCCTTGTAAACACAGATAGTTAAAATCTATTTGATTTCCTTAAATTAAAAGTTCACATTATCCCTCACATTCCATAAAGCCACAGATGAATTCATTCATATTAATAGAGTTCCAAATAGATTTATCATAACATTAGTGTGAAGAATGCAGAAAAATGGTAAGGTAATTCTGATCTCTAATCAGAAAGGGGATATATATATATATACACATATATATATATATACATATACATATATATACATATATATACACATATATGTATACATATACATATATACATATATACACACATATATATAGACATATATCTATATTCCCATTTTTTCATTTATTCAACCAGTATTCATTCAATAATTTCTGGTTCTGTTCTTTGTATTAATTTACTCTATAGCCTTAATAAGAATTAAATACTACTTTTGGAATTTTTATAAATATCTGCTTAGTGATTCCAGAATCATTTGGAAGAGGGCATTTAAATTGTAACTTAAAAGTTCAAATATTGGTAAAAATTTTAATAAAGTTCTTTATAAAAGAATTACCTTATATTCGAGTTGACCAACTATTCATTTTTTCCTTGTAGAAGAACAATAATGTTGATGAGATATATCATTCAATTCTAGTTCACATAATTGTACATTTACATGCAAAACAAAATATCTCATTTACCTAATTTCAATTCTGGTGAATGTCAAGCAATTGTATTATATCCTAGATTTTTGCATATTTTAAATATTTTGAGAACCACCAGATCTCTTTCCATATTTTTCTTGATAAAGTAAACAATATAATCAATGTCCTCCTGAGATTAGAAAGCTAAAAGCCTACATCTGAAGGAGCAAAGAATCTAATTATTTCCTATTTTTTAATGACAAGTGGGTTATCATTGAAGTTTGAGAGAAGACCATTGTATGTCATAATACACAGATGCATCTGAATCTCTTTATCCCTGTTACCTAAACATGTAAATGCTATACAGGTTTACCATTTTATAACAAAGAAGAAATACAGTTTACCTAGGGATAAAGGCAAAAACATACATATTTTATATAGGAGGAATAAGTCTAGAGAGCTCATCTACTATATGAGGACTACAGTAATAATATTGCATTATATACTAGTAATTTGTCAAGAGTAAATTTTAGGTACTCCTATTACAAGAACAGAAAAATAACTACATGAGATGACACACATGCTAATTTGCTTGACTGTAGCAATCATTTCATTGTGTGTATGTATATCAATATAAATAAAATGTTTTATACTTTAACTATATATAAGAAATAAAGTTTTAAAAATCACCTAAGTTTGAAATCATCCTACATGTGATAGTATTTGATTAACAAAACACCCATCAAGACTATTGTACTATCTATGCATGTGAAGGCACATGAGCAATAGATTTTAGCACATGCACACTTAAGATGGGTTCTTGGAACTTTTGTCATTATTTACAGGTGGCATTCAGCAGACTAATCGATGTTAAGTATTTGTGAAGACAAAGGCACCTGCACTAAATATGAGTTAAACCTCTTCGTTGGTGTGCCTTAAAGCAGGTTTATGACATCTTAGATAAATCTGTCTAACAAACAAAACTATCATTGCAATCAGTACTTTGGAAACTATAATTGGGTTTTCATTCATGTATGTGTCATAGGGTTGCATGCTTACAGGTTTTTAGCCATTAATCCAAGGACTTGAGGGTTAGTATTTTTATTTTTCAGTAGTAGGCTAGGGTTTAGCTCAGTTGGTAGAGTGCTACTCTGCATTCTTTGAAGCCCTGGGTTCTATCCCCAGCACTGAAAAAACGGGAGATGGACCTGGAAGTCCACTCCAGATACAATCCCAAAATAATCTGCCATTGAAAACCCTATGAATAGCAGAGAAGCACTGACATAGTGGCAGGGATGGCAGTGTCAGGGAGTGTTTCGTTCTGTTGTACATAGGGTTGCTATGAGTCAGACCCAACTCAATGACATCTAACAACAACAACAAGGGAATTGAACCCAGGGCTTTATGCATGCTAGGCAAATGCTCTTCACTGAGCTGCACCTCCAGTCCCTTTGTTTTTATTTTTTATTTATTATTTTGAGAAAGAGTCTTGTTAAGTTGCACAGGCTGCCTCTCGTGTCAAATTTGCTATCCTCTTGCCTCAGCCTCCCAAATTGCTGAGATTACAGGCATACACCTTGGCACCTGGCCTTGGTGGTAGTATTTTTATGTCCTATATCTGTACAGTTAAAATATCGTCTCTCTTTGTGTGAAGTAACTTCACATTCCACTGATAAAGACACAGCTTAACAAAATTTATAGTATTTATTAAATACAATGTTTATTGAATGTGATGTTATTGAATATAATATTTATTATTCAGTGTGTATAAAATTTACCAAAATGATAAGTCTCCCTCATTCCTAAAATAATCCCTTTTAACTTTTCCTGTGATGGATATGCACTAGTTAGAAACACAGATAGTTCTCAGAGACCTTTTCACCAGGGATGAATATAGCATGTTAGACACCCTCTCTGAACTGCACACTTCTTGATGGCCAGAGCCAGCCAAGTGGGATTCCTTTTTACCTTCTCCACTGGGATGTGCACATCCAGCACATATGGAGTGCTGAGTAAATTAATGATCTCTACTTACTTTTTCAATGTTACTGAATTTTAATCCAAACACAGCAGTAAGCCTATTTTCCTTTACCATCATTCGTGTGTGTGTGTGTGTGTGTGTGTGTGTGTGTGTGTGTATAAATTTATATGGATTAAAAGTCATTAAGATTCATGACTCGTCTATACCAAACCCAGAGAGATATTATCAGATACAAAGAAAAGACATAAATGTATTTCTAAGAAGGGATGATTTATGTTCCATTATCAGGCTCTCATATAAGTATACAATATTGTATTTTTATATACCACATAGCAAAACATTACTGATTATGTATCTTTTGGAACAAATCAATTAGGTCAATTAGATTTTTCTTCAATTACCACATTATGCTTTAGTCTAAGATTACAATGCTGTTAATATACACTGCTCCCACCACAGACACAAATCGGGCAATTCATTGTGTCACAGAGCTTTTAGTTTAGGTTTAAGTGTGCTTAATGGTCATACTGGTTATTTTCAAAGGTCCAGCACAAAGACAAGAATCAAAGATCTAATTATTTGAGACGATGTAGTGTGTTAATCATTATTAAATACTGAAGGAGAAAACTTACTGGCTGTTTTTTTTATTTTTTTATTTTTTTGGCAGTACTCTAAGTTTGAATCCAAGGCCTTGCACACACTAAACTAAGTACTCTACCAATGACCTGCACCCTTAGCCCCATGCAGGCTGCCTGTGGCTTCAAACCTGTGATTCTCCTGCCTTTGTCCCCTGAGTCACTGAGATTAGAAGCATCTATCATAGCCCACCCAGCTGAATTTAAATTAAAATATTTTACTAATCATGATATATCTTATTACTATCTTTACATTAATGGTATTAAGATTCCACCTATGATCAGCCTGTGCATCTTCAGAGAAATCTGAAAGACTGCCTGTGACCTATGGCTTGTTTGTGAAATCATGACAAAATAATTCAGCTAAGGGCAGCATGCGCCACCTCATTTATCATTTAATCAGAGGGGCCATAACACTCAGGTATTTAAAAATTAATTTACATGAAGCTAAAGCTGAGAATAGTGATAAAAGGAATAAGTACAAGGAAGTTGCAAATATTATAGATCCTGATGCCAAACCTGACATTTTTTAGTCTGCCTTTGTGTTTTCATCTAGCACACCTTGGTTAGCTTTTGTCTCATGAAGTCAGGGTTACAGAGAATACACATCTTATGCACTTGAAATCGAGAATTTCAAAAATTGTTTATGAGCTGTAGATCAAATTTTTCAATATTCATATTGTTTAAGAACTTCATTCTGATTCTGAGGAAAAATACCACCACTGAACCTGGACATTTCAGGCTTACTTCTTACATAAAAATGTTAATGTGAGAATAGCTAACCACAGTATACTAGATGAAGAAAACACTAACAACAAACTACCCAACAAAAGAAAATTATAATCCCACTTGTAATACCATCAAAAGAATCAAAATCATTAATAAAAATAAAATAATAATTTTAACCAAGTTTAAAAAATGTCTATTCACTGGAAACTATGAAAGATTAATGAAAGAAACTGAAGAAGACACAAATAAATGAAAAGGTAACCTACATTCATGTGTCAGAAGAACCAAAGTTGTCAAAACGTCCACACTATCCATAACCATCTCAAGATTCAATGCACTCCTTATTAAAAACACAATGACCTTTTTTACAGAAATAGGAAAAGAAATCCTAAACCCAAAAGAACCCAAGCAAAAAATTTCAAATATCCAAAGCAATCTTGAGCAAGCCATTATTATAGCTTTGTAACTGGAGGCACTACATTACCTAATTTCAAAAAACACTACCCATGGTGCAGTAATACACACAGAATTGTATTGGCATAAAAACAGTCATGTAGAACATTGGAACCTAACAGAGAACCCACAAACAAACCTACACATGTACAATCGATCTTTGACAAAGACACTAAGAACACAGTGGAGGAAAGACAGTCCTTCAGTAACTGCACTGGGCAAACTAGATACCACATTCACAGAAGAAATATCAGACTCCTCTCCCACCATCTACCAAAGCCCAAGCAAATGGGTATAATACATACACATAATATCCGAAACTTGAAATCTACTGGAAGAAAGCTTAAAGGAGAAGCTTCTCAAAACTGGACTGGGCAGTGCATGACTTTTTAGAGATATGACTCCCCCCCCCCAAAAAAAAAACAGTTAGTAAAAGAAAAATAGACAAAGTGGGACTGTGTCACACTAAAAAACTTCTGCACAGGAAGTAAAACAATGGACAGAAAGAAGGTGCAACCTATGAAATATGAGAAACTGTTGGCGAACCGCACTCTAATGGGATTAATATCTGCTATTTATGTGGAATCTGACCATAAAAAGTCAAACCCATAGAATCAGAGTAGGGTGGTGGTTTTCAGGGGCCGTGGGATAGGAAGGAATGGCAAGATGTTGGTCATAATGTACAAAGTTACAGTTAGGTAGAGTGAATATGAAATTTAATATACAATATGGTGCCTATGGTTAATAATAAGTGGTTGAAATTTGTTAAGAGTATTTCTTAAGGATCACCACAAAACAGAAAAAGAATTACATGAAGTGATGGATATAATAATTACCATGATTGTTGTCATTATTTCAGGATTCATACAAATATTGAAACATCATGTTGTGTTCCATAAATATACACAATTTCCATTTATCAGTTGTACCTTAGTAAAGCTGGAGAAAAAACACCTTAAATATCTGCAGTCATATTTCTTTGTTAAAATCAAGAAGTAGGTAGAGGACACCAAAGCAGACATGTCCTAAAGAGATAAATTTAGTAAATAAAAAGGCAAAAATGCAAATGAACTATTAGAACTCTTAGTTTCAAACAAAACAAAACACAAAAACATAAATAGGAAGGAAGGGAGGAGAAAAAGAAGAGAGGGAGGGAGGAAAAGAGGCAGAAAGGGACAGAGGGAGGTTGTTGGTTCCTTAACCAGGGAATGATAAATCAAATACTCTCAAAAGGCATCAGGGGCTGGGCATGGTGGCACATGCCTGTAATCCCATGCCTGTAATCCCAGCGGCTCGAATGGCAGAGGCGGGAGGATTGCAAGTTTGAGATCAAAAGTAGTCTGCATAACTTAGTGAGACTCTGTCACAAAAAGTAAAAAAAAAAAAAAAAAAAAAGGGCTGGGAGCGCAGCTAAGTGATCCAGCACTTGCAAAAGCATGCAGGTGCGAGGCCCTGGGTTCAACCCCCAGTACTGAAAAAAAAAAAAAATAGGTGTCAGGGATGAAAATCAAGCCCATCTCTCCTGCCACAAGGCTCCTGAGCCTAAAGAGAGACACCAACCACAGAGAGAATGGTACAACCATCAATCCACTTCCATAAGCCAGAGATCTAGTAGCCCTGCTTGTGACCCCCGCTCCTCCAAGTTTCTGGCATGCTGTGATCGATCATTACTTCTTGAATAACAAATGGGTGTCTTAATAGAGTCATTAACAAGCAGTTAAAGAGAAAAAAGAGAAATACTTATTTTTATTCACCAGGATCATATGATCAGGGTCTGAAAGATGAAACATTTCAAATTCCGCAATTAATACACTCAAAGATTTTGTTTAAATCCTCTAGAATTTTAGCATGTCATAGATGTGACCACAATTGCAGGCATTTATTAGAGTATTCCTTGAATTACTATAGAAATTTACAACATTACTGCTATTTGGGCTTCAACAATTTTCTAGTAGAGTCCTGTCATCATGTAAGAAAGGGTCTCAAGAGATACGCAACATGTTGTAAAGTCAGTTAGGGGCCAAGCAGAATATGAGCACCAGCCATTGCAACTCCCAGTGCAATGGTTTTTTTCCCACAAGAACGCTGAGAATCCTAGATCTTATGGCTTCGCCTTCATATTAGAAATCTGTGAGGCCATGCACAGTGATGCACACCTCTAATCCTCAAGACTCAGATGGTGGAGGGAGGCAGATCGTGGCTTAGAGGCCAGAGGAAGTCTGCGTAACTTTGTGAGACCCCCACTCAAAATGCAAACATGAAAAACAGACTGGGAATGCAGCCCAGTGAAGTATGTGTGAGGCCCTAGGTTCAACTCCCAACACCACAAACGCACACACGCACAAGTAATAGTAATAAGAATAAAAGAAATTTGTAAGAACCTATATGTGATACTCATAGGGGCTAGGGTTTAGCTTAGTTGGTAGAGTGCTGCTCTGCAGACTCTGAGGCCCTGTGTTTGATACCCAGTCCTGCAAACTATGGGAGAAGGACTTGGCAATCCATTCTTGAAACAATCCCAAAACAATCAGCCACTGAGAACTCTACGAGGGTTGCTGTGAGTTGGACATAACTCTATAGCACCTAACAACAACAACAACAACATAATACTCATAGGAGAAATATCTCCAAGTTAATTTTGTCACATTATTAGAATTCTGTTTAAAATAAGTAGTAGGACTTTTAGAAGAGGGAAAAACAAGCCCAAGTTTGTGAAAGACAAACTACTTTCATGAGTACCATTTGCAATTTATACTGTACATTTTAAATGGACCCCAAGTGTCTGTCAGCTTGTTGTGCTGTGGGGGCTTACATGTTGCTGTGATGCTGAAAGCTACGCCACCAGTATTTCAGATACCGGTGGGGCCACCCATGGTGGACAGGTTGCAGCTGGGCTTCCAGACTAAGACAGACTAGGGAGAAAGACCCAGCAGCCCACTCCTGAAACCATTAGCCACTGAAAAGCCTAAAAATAGCAGAGAAGCACTGTTAAGTATAGTGCCACAGAATGAGCCCCTCAAGCTGGAAGGTATTCAAGTGAAGACTGGGGAAGAGTTTCTTCCTCAAAGTAGAATCAACCTTAATGATGAGAATGGAGTAAAGCCCCTGGGACCTCTATTTGCTGATGTGGCACAACTCATAATGAGAAGAAACACAGTGGCTGCAACATTGGGCTCAAAAATAAAAAGATCCTGTGCACGGCACAGTGTTGGGTAGTGTTTCCTTCTGTTGTACATAGGGTTGCTATGAGTTGGATCCAACTTGATAGCACCAAACACTTTAAATGGAAGCAAAAAAGAGATAGCATATCTTTCCCTTGTTTCCTCACATTCTGAAGCAATGAAGTTCTCCTATCAAATCTAGTTTCCTGTCAATTGACTTATGAAGATGTGAAGGATGGTAAGCTTTGAGGACATGGTTAGAAAATGTTATAATGGATGGACATGCACTAGGAGGGTCCAGTTAACTCCAACCAGCGGAGTGACCTAGATACTCACTTCCCCTGTGTGGACCTCAAGTTTTCCCATTTGTACTATCAGAATACTGCATTAAGCCATAGGGTCTGTTGATGACCTACCATTTGGTGCTGGAGTATGTGCACATTAGCATGCATCTTTCTGGGAAAAGATTCCATCCATCACTTCCACTAGACCACTCAAGAACCTGGGACACAAAATAGGCTGTACACAAATCTGAGGCCCCTCCTAACCTTCCAAATGTAATAAATCTTCAAATCTAATTTCAAGTGGGAAGCAGGAATTAACATAATTATCAGCACAAATTATACTACTCACAAAGCACAGTCTGCACAAAGGACTGCCCCATCATCAGCCAAATATTCAAGTGTTAGCTGAAGAACTTTAAAAACCCAGGCCAGATCTCCCATTATTTTGTTAGTTGCCCCAGATGATGTAAGTACAAGTAGAAGACCTACATGGGTCACAGGTTTCTAGTCCTGCCTGTTTAAGGGGCCATCAAGATAGTCCTGCTGCATAGGGTTATGTGGGTGGAGAACACCCAGAGAAGTCCGTCCCTAACAAAGCTTCTTTCCCAGCTTTCAGGATATCCAGTCCAAAGCCATTTGATTATAACTTTTGGGCAAGTAAATAGCCAAATTTCTTGTACTATGCATAAGATTACAGAAAAGCTCAGAAAGTCACTCCACTTATTCATATATTTCCTTTCCTCTTCCCCACCATAATTTAATGAATGTTCATTAATTGTCTGAGATGTGCTGGGAACTCTTCTAGACACTTGTGAAATATCAGTGAGCAAAATAAATGTTTTCCACTCTCACAGTGCTTACATTCTAGAAGGGAAGAAATAAATAGCATACACAAAAAGTAATGTATTTGTTATTTTTAAAGATGGTACTACTTTGACAAAAGGGGCTCAAAAAGATTGGGAATATCGTGTGAGGAGGATGGTTCCAGTTCTAAATAGTCAGGGCAGACCTCACCATGAAGGTGTCATTCAACAAAGATCTGAGGGGATGAGTAACCAAGCAAAGTCTGTGGTCTGGGGTAAAAGCATTGCAGGCAGAGGGAGGAGGCAGAACAAACTCAGAGCAAGTGTATGCTTGGTTTGTCCAGGAATAGTGTATGCTTGGTTTGTCCAGGAATACAGCTGGCCATTGTCACAGGGAAAAAGCAAAACTCAGTCTGCTGTTGTGATCATGAAATCTGTAAAATTTCATCTTCCAGTTGACACCTCATATTTTGTTACTTCCATGTTCAATAGCAAACTTATAAGACTTATAATAACATGGCACGAAGGTCTCCTATTTATCTAGAAATGCAAATTTAAAATTCTAAAAATTTAAGAATCACCCCAAAAACATGATCTCTGATTGATATGCATTTTAAGTCACTCAGTTCCCACAAACATATATTTGGTAATGAGCTGTTATGTGATATGCAAATGCGGCATTTAATAGAAGATGATCCCATTATCTAGGAATTAAGAAAAAGATCTTCATTGTGGAAATTTAGAGGTCAAGCACAAAGACACTTTTTATTCCACCAAAAAGAAATTCCAAGATTTATAGTTAGCAGGAAAGCACACACATTCTTTCCACGATGTCACTGTTCCCTTTAGCCTTTGCTACATTATTCATTAGCTTTCTCCTAGAAATTGAAACAACTAGGATCTTTGTACAATTGCCATGGCATTTCTCCAGGCTAATACTGCATAAAAGAAGACACATGGAAGCACAGTACTTTTTTATGAGGGGAGGGTCATGCAGCCCTCCCACAGTAAGCTTTTTTTTTTTTTTTTTTTTTGGCAGTGCAGGGATGAGACCTAGCGACCCAGGACCTTGTACACACTGGGCAAGGGCTCCACCACTGAACCATGTCCCCAGGCCCACAGTGAGCATCTTCTTATCCCTTCCTCTTGACTCATGTGGAAATGAGACACAACCTCAAGCACTCACAGATACCATAAACCGTGGCAACCATACCTTGCCCAGCTGGTCCTTTTTCACAAAGCCAGTGGCTGCTGCAATGTTCCCAGCTCCCTCTACTGTCTTCTGGGCGACAGCCGTCACACCCGTCACCACCGCCCCTCCAACATTGGTCACTTGTTCCTTGGTCTTCTCAGCCACTGGAGGACATCAAGAGCAACACCAGATCAAAGGGTGGTCAAGTAACAGTGACTAATGGCTCCTCTGCCACCAGCTGCCACCTTCCACACAGCAGCATTTACATACACCCCAGGGACACAGGGTCAGAAGAACAAAAGCTACCAACGGTATTAAGTGGGCACCGTTCAGCCAAACACCAAATATTTTGTTGTAATTCTGCATTATACCAACAGTGGCCACTAAAAGGTTTCTCAAGTTTAATTATGCACGTACAGCCATGAGTGACGTGGATCTGGTTTCCATCAAGGAAAGTATTCAGGAAGCTAGGCCTACAGGTGCAGTTACAGGTGAACCTCAGAAAATTTACTTCATTATTTCTATTTCAATGCCAATTCTTTGATGTCAGTGAGTTCATTTCTACCATGCCTCTCAAGTAACATAACACATACTATTTACAGGTTGAGCAATTCTAATCCAAAACTCCAAAACTCAAAATACTCTAGTATCTGTAACTTTTGAGTACCAACAGGCCACAAATGGAAAAAAAATTCTACACTATGAAACTTTGTTTCATACACTAAATTACTAATATAAAATTACTTTTGACTATAAGCATAAGGTATATGAAACACAGATAAATTCTGTGTTTAAACTTAAGTCTCATCCCCAAGATATCTTACTATATATGTGCAAATATTCCAAAATCTATTGGAAAAAAATTAAAATCTGAAACACTTTTGGTCTTAAGCATTTAAGTTAAGATAGTACCTATGTGCTCATACACATTCTCCAAAAATGTAAGAAACAGACAATAGTAGAAGGAATTTTGACCCTTCTATGAATCTACCGACAGTGAAACAGAACTTTTTTTCTGTGTTATTGGGGATTGAACCCAGGGCCTCAAGTATGTGTTGCAAGCTCTCTACCACTGAGTTACATACCCAGCCCATGTTTACTTTTTATCTTAAGACAGAGTCTTGCTAAGTTACACAGAGGTCTGCCTCTGGCCTCAAACTTGTGATTCTCATGCAACACAAGGCCTGATAAGAATGATTATTAATAAGATTGACTTTCCGTCATTTTAATGTAAATAAAAAAGCAAAATTTTATGTAAGAGTGAAAGCAAAGAGCATACTTACAATTTCTTTCCATAAAGAAATGACATGGTCATTCTTTTTTTTTAATGAGTTAAAAATTGAGAGAAGATAGTGTAAATAGTTTGGATGGGATTTATAAGCAGAGACTTAATTTTGGGGGTGAGGGTATTAAGGGCTCAACCCAGGGCCTTGCACATACTTTACAAATTCTCTACCACTAACCAGTACCCCTAGCCTCTTTTTTTTATTGATTTATTTTTAGACAGGGTCTTGCTAAGTTACACAGGCTGCCTCTGGCCTTGAATTTATAATCCTCCTTTCTCTGCCTCCTTAGTCACTGGGATCACAGCATGTGTCATCATGCCTGGCTAGATTTAGTTTTGTATCAAAAATTCTCCAACACATTCTAGAACTATATTTAATTGCTGAATCACTCTTCCTATACTATTTCCATATAATTACATAAAGAAAACTCCAAGTTTAAAAGTTTGTTCCAATTTACTGAAGTTTTATGAAAAAGCAGAAAAATATAGGAGACTTGACATTTTTAACAATTCCAAGGTCAATGCAGAAATAAAACCAGCTCTCTTCATCTAACACCTGTAACATCTGTGCCCACAAAGCCTGATGTCTTATGTCTGTTCTATTCAATTATCTCTCTCTCTCTCTCTCTCTCTCTCTCTCTCTCTCTTTCTCTTTCTCCCTCTCTCTCTCTCATCTGTCTATATGCTATGTGTGCCTTTTCATTTGCCCCACAAATTCATTCTCTGCTTCTCTCCCAAGCGTCAGAGGTTTGGGGTTTTGAGAGAGAGTCTTCCTTAGCTTCTCCCCCAAGCAAACGATGGCACACTTTCTTGTATATGTCACACTTTCCTGACAAGCCTCAATCTGAGGAGGTGGAGAAGGTGCACCACGCGAGCATTAAGCACTATTCACATGATCACTGTGCTGTACATGTTTCATGTCACTGGCTGGAGAGGCCAATAATTAAATGAGGCAGGCAAAGCAATGCTTTGGAATGGATCAGTTAGGTCACAAAGCTAAGGTGGCTTGAAAACAGGAGAGGATTACTCTTTTCTTCTTTTTCAGTTGGGGGGAGGAGAACATCAAATCATAACACGTTGAAAATTTGCTTTGCACATAATGATGTTTCTGAGAATCAAAATCTGCAGAAAATCTCCAGTGTTAAGAAATTTTTATGCCATACTTGAAAAATAAATAAGATCATATCATAATTTATTTTTAAAAACACCTCAAAACTATGTCTTTCAATAAATACAATGAATTATATTCTCATGTATTCCTGCAACATGATGTATTAGTTTGAAAATTGAAATAATAATTTCCTGAGGTAAAAAAATGGAATGTAAGGGGGAGTTTTCTATATTTTACCTTCATATTATCTACCTGAGAGAATTTATTTTCCTGGAATTTTGTAGGTAGAAAATTCATGACCTAAGTTTACTAAAGTCTATCAACAATATTTCTGAAAAAGTAGCTAGTGAAATTAATCTTAGATAAATTGTTCCTTTAACATTAGTGGGCAATATTATGTGCTATATAATAGATTCTTACTATCCTGCACAAACCTTAATAGCAATAACAAATAACATTTACTGAATAGTTATGATGCACCTTTAATAAACATTTTAGACCAAGCATAAGAAACCAATTCACCTTCTCCTTGTATATTGAGGTAATTATCACAAACCCATTTATCCCCATAATTGAAATTTAGATTTTATATTAAATAATCTGACTCAACAAATTAATATGGAATTCATTTATTTGATGTGGAGGAGGAATGGTACTGATTACAGCCTCTTTCAGCCAGTTCATTTTTCACAGCTAGACTGGTTACAACAGCCTTTTTGATATTATGCCTCCTCTGGGGTCATTAACTGGTCCAGTGCAGTACCTACTGTCCCCACCCACATCACCAGGTCTTTGCTGCCTGAGAGCATCTCTCATAATATTTTTGTGAAACAGTAAGCGCACTCGACCCTGTAACTACTGAAAGAAAGTTTCAAGAGTGGAATAAATGTGAAAACCCCTGAATTAAACTGTTAGTTAGACAAATCTTTGCTGTAAGACATCTCAAATTCTTCCTTAAATTAAAGGGAAAATATGGTGTGCCAACTTTCCAACATTATAAAACCATGGAGACATAAGACTGGGGGCTGTTGTCCTTCAGAAAACATTTTGTCAAATATTGTATTATTATAAAAGTTCCTCTCTCTCTCTCTCTCTCTCTCTCTCTCTCTCTCTCTCTCTCTCTCACACACACACACACACACACAAAAAAAAAAAAAAAAAAAAACACTCACACATTCTGGTTTATATTCTGGCATTCTGGGTTCTGGGGAAAACTAAACATTCCCAAACTTGCTGACTATTGCTCTTGCAGCCCATGCTGTGGCCTCCACTATATGACAGCATCAGTTGTGCTCTGTTATTTCTACTACAGGCTCTGCACCTTGCTCCATGCTCCATGCTCCCTAAACTACACAGGTTCTCCCTCACCTACCAAAATGAAAAGTCGTTAATCCAGGCTGGACCTCTTGAGATGGTCTCCACCTGCCTAGTGTCCAGAGCTTAGTAAAATCATGCTTAACAATATTATATTTATGGGAGGTCCAACACTGTCCACTTCCTTGCCTAGTTCTCTGCATTATATATTGGACTACAACAAAACAAATAAAAGCAGCATAATTACCTTCTAACAAATCAGTTTTTATGGAGTTGTTTTATTTTACCTTCTCATTTTTTATCAAAAATATGTATTAAAAAAGACATATGAAATATGTTCAAGATAGGTCCACTAGAAAGAAACAATAACATCTATACAATATATAATATTTGCTTTTAGTTTCCTAGGTTCTTTGTGTGTGTTGTTGCTGCTGTTGTTGTTAGGTGCTATCGAGTCAGGTCTGACTCACAGTGACCCTCATAGGGTTTTCAATGGCTGATTATTTCCGGAGTGGATTGCCATGTCCTTCTCCCATTTTTGCAATACTGGGGATTGAACCTAGGTCCTCAGAGAGTGCGGAGTAGCACTCCACCAACTGAGCCAAACCCCAGCCCCATTTGTGTGTATTAATTCATTTAATTCCTTCACAGGTGAGGAAATTAAATCAAATGGAGTTCAAGACTCTTACAGAAAAATCACATAGCTAGTAAGAAGTAAGCAGAAATTCGAACGAAGGATGTCTGACTCCAGGGTTTGTGTCAGTAACCACAACACTGTATTAGACCCCTGCTTCATTTTCCCTATTTCTGTTATATTAGTCAGTAATAGAAACATGCGTCATGAGGCACTATGATGGCTTGTTTCTGATCATAAGAATTATATTTCTGATCACATCTTGTTCCACCATACCTACAGGAAACATGGAGTATCTACATTATGAGACTCAGTCACAGCCAGTCTGTGGTTCAATGGGTGAAATTTTTATCCTCCTTTGGTTTTTCTACTTTTATCAGTATCATCCACATGTTCTGCATTATCATCACAACCATCATTTTACTATTTCTTTATTGTAAATTCTGAGTTAAATTAAGCCAAGAACATATAAATACGTAAATTATGATCATTTTAAAGATTTTTCTAAAATATTTTCTGAACCATAAATGAAATATTATAATCAGTATAGTTTATGATCAGAATATTCAATTGTACTGTACAGAAAATTTTACTTTAATCCTTTGGAAAAAAGCAATCTTTTACATTTTATTATGTGCTAGTTTCCTAAATTAATGCCCAACTACTGTAAATTAAACATGTTTGGTCAATTCAAATTCATCATTCTTGGCAATTAAGCAGATGCTTATTTATTTGTAATAACTATTGATCCATTTAAAATATTCATAAGTAATAAAGTTTAAACAAGGTCAGTGTTCCTCTTTAGGCACAGTGCTGGTTTACAATTACATTCTGAATTATCAATGTCAGCCTGTGGTGCTGACTTCACAGTGTGAACTTCATCCTTGAATACAAGCCTTATGAAGCTTACCTGTTGTCACACCATGGACCACTCCCTCCTTAGTTTTGGAGCCTATAAAAAACAAAGAAATTCAAGACATGAGTCTCACACTGTCCTTAGATTCCTGGTTAGCCAATTTAAAATGCAACTAATTTAAAAATCTCTATTTTTAGAAGTCCATATATAATGATATCCTCAGGGCCCAAAAAACAAATTAAAAAAATATATATATAATATGAAAATATATATGTGTGTGCACACACACACATATATATATATATATATATGTTGTGTGTGTGTGTGTGTGTGTGTGTGTGTGTGTGTGTATCTCTTGTTGTTAGGTGCCGTCGAGTCGGTATCCGACTCATAGCAACCCTCTGTACAACAGGGGAAACACTACTGTCAGTGCTTCTCTGCTGTTCATAGGGTTTTCAATGGCAGATTGATTTTTGGGAGGGGGTTGCCAGGTCCTTCTCCCAAACCTACAGCTTCTGGTGTTCCCAGGCGGTCTCCCATCCAGGTACGATCCAGGCCCGTCCCTGTTTAGCTTCCGAGATCTGACGAGATCGGATGCCACAGGGCTTTGGCTGCAGATATATATATATATATATATACACACACACACACACATATATATGTATGTTGTTGTTAGGTGCCCTCAAGTTGGTGTCCAACTCATAGCGACCCTACGTACAACAGGCGAAATGCTATTGTTAGTGCTTCTCTGCTATTCAGAGGGTTTTCAGTGGCTGATTGTTTTTGGGGAGTGGGTTGCCAGGTCCTTCTCCCAAGCCTACAGCACCTGGTGTTCCCAGGCGGTCTCCCACCCAAGTACTAACCAGGCCCGACCCTGCTTAGCTTCTGAGATGGGATGCCACAGGAGTACAGCTGCAGGATACACACACACTAAGGAAATCCAGTAAACACTACAAGAGAAGAAGGGCCTGTTTAATTAAGAGTTTAGGCAAGAGGGAGGGAGGAGGACAGGTTGGCTCATGAGTATCAAGTTGAGATGGACAGAAGTAAAAAGCCCAGGGTGCTGTTACTCAGCAGGGTGAGTAAAGATAGCAACCTGCACTGTCCATCTCAAAAACTACAAGGGATTATAAATGTTTTCCCCATAAAGAGGCATAAATGTTTAAGGTGACACATATTTTAAAATGTATGGGCTGGGGTTTAGCTCAGTGGGTAGAGCACAGCTCCCCACTCTTTTAGGACCTAGGTTCAATCCCCAGCACACAAAAATGGGAGAAGGACATGGCAATCCACTCCTGAAACAATCCAGACACAATCAGCTACTGAAAACCCTATGAAGGTGACAGTGAGTGGAATCCGACTCAAAGTCACCTAACAACAACAACAACATAGAATGACATATAATGAATGGAAACATACCTGGAAACATCATCATCTGCTACCCAATTAATATGTACAATTTTCTGTTTCTGTGTATCAGTTAAATATATATATATATATATATATATATATATATATATATATTTTTTTTTTTTTTTTAAAGGCAGGGGGAAGGAAAACAAGATTTTAGCACAAATATGACTTTTTCTCCCCTGGTTTCCCACTTCACATACTGACTCACAGAAGGAAGGGAAGTGAGATCACACAGGGCTTAGTGAGAGATTGTGGATGCAGAACCACAGAGGTGGTAAAAGTACAGCACAATAATGAGACAGATTGACCCATGGAACACAAATAGAAGCAAGAGGAAAAGATGGCATTAACATTTGTCCAGTACTTATTATGTAAAAGGCCTTCAGAGCTTAGCTCATTTAATTTTTATAACATCCACTGAATAGAGGTGTATTATGCCCATTTCATATGAAGAAATAAGAAATCATCGTCTAGTGATTTGTCTAATCACACATGTAACAACAGCCTATCAGCACTGTCAACCCAGGTCTCTGTGTAAGGTCAGAATATCCCCAAACCTTGACAACTACTGCACTTGTAAACAAATAATCATTACATATGTTATTAAAATTAAGTTTGTTAACCATTCTAATCATAACCTCTCTAATGTCAAATTTTTCAGAGCAATTCATGAGAGTTTCTTTAAATAAAATATTTTCCTGTAGATAGTAACACTGGGCTGGGATTTAGCTCAGTTGGTAGATCACTACGCTGCAGTCTCTGAGGTCCGGAGTTCAATTCCCAGCACCACAAAAATGGGAGAAGGGCCTGGCAATCCACTCCCAAGGCAATCCCGAAATAGTCAGCCATTGAAAACCCTATGAGGGTCGCTATGAGTTGGATACCGACTGGAGGGCACCTAAAAAAACAAGATAGTAACAACCCATTTGAAATTCATTTGGGGTTGTAGCTCAGTATTAGGGCACTTTCCTAACATGTGCTAGGCCCTGGGTTCAATTTCCAGCATCCCCCCCCCACACACACACAATAGAAAGAAAGAAAGGAAAGTATCCTATAACTCAAATAATGTAGCTTTATCAACTCATAGAAGAACATAAGGAATACGCAACAGGGACATAGAAACTGAGAATGAATTAAACCTATATATGAACATTAATATAATTACCAATCATCATTAAAAAATACACTAAGGTTTTAAAAATCCTTATAAAATATACAATAAATAACTGGAAACATTTTTAAAACAAAAGGGGAAAATGCAAGAGAACCTCTGTTTCCTTTCCCGTAAAATTAATACATTTTGTTGTTGTGTTAGGTACCTTGAATTGGGTCCAACTCATAGCAGCCCTATATACAACAGAACGAAACACTCCCCAACATGGCGCCATGCCTGGCATTATGTCAGTGCTTCTCTGCTATTCAAAGGGTTCTCGATGGCTGATTGTTTTGGGGGGAGTGGGCTGGTGGGTCCATCTCCTAAGCCTACAGCACCTAGTGTTCCCAGGCCATCTCCCATCCAAGGACGAACCAAGGCCAACCCTGTTCAGCTTCCGAGATCTGATGAGATGGAATGCCAGGGTGGTGTGCCTATGGCCAATACATAAAATGAATTAACTATTCTCATATAAACTGGTTCTTAAAACCATAGCCTGAGCCAGGTGCGGTGGCGCATGTCTGTAATCCCAGCAACTTGGGAGGCAGAGGCAGGAGGACTGCAAGTTCAAGACCAGAGGCAGTCTGTGTAATTTAGTGAGACCCTGCTTCAAAATGTTAAAAAAAAAAAGAAAAGAAAAGAAAAGTGGCGGGGGAGGGGCTGGCAGTGCAGCTCAGTGGTCCAGTACTTGCAAAACGTGCAAGTGCAAGGCCTTGGGTTCAACCCCCAGTACCACAAAAAACAAAAAACAAAACAAAACAAAAAAACCCCACAGCCTGTAGTATAACTGCCTGAGTGGTTAAAAACTGCTGGTCAGGGCTGGGTGTGGTCTCACACAACTGTCACACTCCTACGTTGGAATGTTTCCCAATTACCCATTGGACTTTCAATGCCATGATTTCTCTCTGACAGTTCCCGTCACTGATGTGCTCTGATGGCACTACTTCCCTAAACACTTTCACCCCAGCAATCCCTTTGCCCATTTACATGGATACATCTGACTTCAGTAAGTTCTCTGATGGCGTATCTAACATCTAGGGTCTCTTGACTACATCGGTGACTGTGGCCCCATGGTCAGCTATTTCTTCTATAAATCAATTTGTTTGACTCTAATTTTATTGCCTGCACTTCTACTTCATTTCTTTGCTGCACATGTATTGCTCTTTGTCAGTTTCTTCCTTCTATCCTGCATTTCTATAACATATTAAATGGCCACGGCTGCTCATTTGAGCAGAGTGATGTGGAAAGTGTTTGGAAGATAATATTGTCTTGAATTTATTGCTATAAAATTTGGCATGATATAAAGATAAATAGTTCTTTCTGCTTTTGTATTTGAATTTCAATTAATAATTTGAGTCGTGTGATTGATGAGATTTTTGTTGATTAAATTGAAATATGCTGATTGAAAATTCACGTACCCAAATATCACAAAGGGAGAAAAAGCATATAAAAATAACCATAAAAATTCTTAAATTGGGTAAAAAGCAGAATACAAATGTGTATTCGAATACAAGTGTGTATTCTTATAAATTTAGGAAATTTCCTTCTTTATGAGGCTTCTGCCAACTTTCTTCAGCCAACCATATGTGAAATTGATAAATTTGCTTCGATCATTTCTGATCTTTCAAGTGAATTATTGGTAGTAGTTTTTGTGATGAAAGATAAAAATGTAAGAAGAGATCATATTGGCAAAGTAACTTCCCTGTTAAACAGTTTATCTGATTATAACCCTGGATCCTACATATAAAAGTATGTGCAGATATTCATACACTGCTTCATTATGACTTCTCACAAAAACTCTGCAAGGTAGATGCATGTTTCTAAATTATATTTTTACAAATGAGGGGAGTGATGGTCAGAGGTGTTCAACAACTTTCTCAAGACACTAATGGTAAAATGTGACATAGCTTGGACTAAAACTTACGTTTGCATGGCATCAAGTCCAGATTATTTCCCCTTTACTATCGCCTACAGGTCAATTCCAGCCCACTGCCTGTTTTAGTAAATAAAGTTTTATTGAAACAGAGCCCCATTAGTTATTATCTACGGTTATGGTTGCTTTCACCCTTTAATAGAAGAGTGGGATAACTGTGACAGAGATGTGATGGCCCAAAATATTTTCTGTCTTTTTTTAGCAAAAACTTTTTAGCAAAAAAGTTTGACAATACCTGGATTGTACTACTGTATCTTCACATGGTATTTTTCATCTTAAATTCTGTGTATGCATTCAGTTTTTAGTTAAACTTCAGAACTTAACCAGTAAATAATTTATTAACTATACTGCATGTTAAATATGATAGATACTGCAAATGATTTTAAAAACATTAGACATATAAGCAAATTAAAATTTTATGTAATTGCCTTGTAGCAAAATAAAAGAATTAATCTTTGAAAATAAAATCATTTTATTTGTCCAGATTCTGGATTGCCTCCAGAGTGCATTGCCACGTTCTTCTCCCATTTTTGCGGTGCAGGGAATTGAACTGGGGACCTCAGAGACTGCAGAGCAGCACTCTACCAACTGAGCTAAGTCCCAGCCCTGTCCAGACTCATAGTTAATAATAAAAAAAAAGTGTTCCTGATGATGAAATCTGTTCATTATCCAGAAAAGAGCAACATATTAAATTAATATTAACAGTTTCAGAATTCACTATAAAACTAATGGAGTAAATATTAACATCCTAAGGAATCTTCGGGCTGGGGTTTAGCTCAGTTGGTAGAGTGCTTCTCTGCACTCTCTGGGCCCCGAGTTTGATCCCCAGCACCACAAAAAAGGGAGAAGCCTGTGGCAATTCACTCCAGAAGCAATCCTGAAACAATCAGGCATTGAAAACCCTATGAGGGTCGCTGTGAGTCAGACTGGATTCGATGGTACCTAACAACCACCACCACCACCACCACCACCACCACCACCACCACCACAACAACAACAACAACAAAGAATCTTTAAGGATACAAAGTTATTAAGTAACTGAAGCCAAAAAATAATTGCACATCTGTTATAGCTGAACTTAGAAAAACTGAGGATGAGCTGGGTGACTGGTATACACCTATAGTTCCAGGTACTCTGGAGGCTGAGGCAAGAGGATTGTAGGTTCCAAGCCAGAGACAGCCTGCACAACTTGTTGAGAGAGATCCTGTCTCAAAATAAAAAATATAAATAAAAAAGGAGATGGAGGTGTAATTCACATTTCACAAAAAAACTTGAAATTAACTTATCAGGTTTTTTTTCCTCTTGAAACATTCATTTCAATACTTTCTGAAAATATGTTTTTCGGTAGAGAAGGCAGGCATAATTTAACTGAAGTTTTGTGGGAAGATTTAAGTCGACAGAAAAAAGAATCAATGAAGAACGAGAAAAAAGTGATCTGCAATACCCCTTGATCAGAAACATTCATAAAAATCCTTCCAGGTTAAGTTTTCCCCTGCTGACCTCCATGGGAGAGAGAGCACACCTTTCCTTCATTCCACAGTCCACAGCATAGTACTGGCACCACGCCTGTCTGCCAACAATCCCCTCCTCCTCCACCTGATTGCTCACCCTGCGACTCCTGCTACAGTATTTTCCATCAGAGAACGCGGAGCAGCTCCAAGGAGAGAGGCAAGGTGTGTGTGTGTGTGTGTGTGCCCACTGGTGTGTGTCTGCACTGGTGGATGAATTTGTGCTTGTGTGTCTGTTTCTTCCCCCAAAGAATTTGAAGTCGTTTGTAAAATAACACCCAGTTTAACAAAGGTCAAGATACAGAAAAGACTCTTGATGTGTACTCCTAGGTGGTTCTTAGGGGAAATATGGTAAACATCAATCTCTGTATTATTTGTTAAGTGTGTCAACTGATAAATGAACTACATAAGCACTTCTGAGATACTAGTGTCGCCTTCAAGCACTTTCTTGAGGGCTTGGTCCCCCACATTTACAGTGGCCCATTGATTACAGGAGTTATGCCACCAAAAACTAGCCTGTCCTTTCCATTTTAGGGCCAAAGTAGGTCTCCTTTTACACCCTGTAGGACCGTATCAAAGCCTTATTTTAAAATCAGAGTGCATTAAAATTAGCATATGTCATCCATGATGATGATAAAAGAAGTCAAAGTCCCATGAATGAATCTGATTCTTGGCCATTTTAACAGATTTGAGCTTTAAAAACTATCCCCTGAAATAAGCCTTTTATGCACAGAAATATTTGATTTAAAAAGAAATCAAAGTCCTAAGTAACATCATTAAATAATCCAGAAAAGCAAAAGTTGGCCCCAGGTTTTACTATTAGCTAAAAACACAGACATTCATATTCACCCACCTACACTACCTATGACTCAGTCCACCCTTCTGACAAGCCATGATGCAGAGATGATTCAAGCAAGACATAACCAGCACTTAGAGCAGCAATCCTGCCAACCTGTCAGTCACGGGTAAATATCAAAATGGCACGGGATATTTACCTACCTACATAGAGAACACCCTCTTTTGTCTTTCCTGCTGCTTCTGCCACACCCTGTTTGGTTTTTTCAGCAGCAGCCACAACTCCCTCCTTGGCCTTCGAAAGTCCTTTCATGAAGACATCCATGGTGAAGGCTTTCTTTCACACTCACTAAGAAATAGAACACACTTGAATGAGAACATTTGGGTAAAAGAAAGCAAGATTAAAACACCCACAGTAGAAAAAAAACAGAAAAATCAGTAGAAACCCCCAAGAGTGAAACTTTTTTTTTTTTTTTTTGGCCATACTGGGGGTTGAACCCAGGGCCTCTCGAGTGCATGCTTTGCAAGTGCTGGACCACTGAGCTGCAACTCCAGCCCATTTTTTTAACTTTTTTTTTGAGACAGGGTCTCGCTAAATTATGCAGACAGCCTTTGGTCTCGAACTTGTGATCCTCCTGCCTCTGCCTCCTGGGCCACTAGGATTGCAGATGTGCGCCACTGTGCCCAGCAAGTGTGAAACTGTTAAGTTTACCCCAATTTCAACCATTGGGCAGAGCCCCCTTTTCCCATTACAATTTTTACATTTCCCCTCCATCTTGACTAGTGAAAGTCTAGCCACCTAAACATGGATTAGGATGAATCATCTGAGCTGTTGTATCTGCATTTCAGAAGTGGGGTTCCATGAGAAGATGAACCCTTCTTTCAACTTCCCAGGATCCAAAGGAGAGATAGTGAGTTAGAAGCATGTGTAGAAGAAAAGTCACAGGGAAAGAAAGGTAGCTGAAGGCTTAGGGTCGGGGTGTCCTTAAGACTCTCAGATGACAGCCAGTGGCTGGTCCTGGAGTGGGAGGAAGAGAGCGGCTCACTCAGGACGTGGTTGAGCCCAGGCCAACAGCAAGCCCCAGGGAGCTAGTTCTAATCCAGCACCCCCACCTCCACCCTCAGCTGTCTGATCTGGGCAGATGCTGTTCACATCCGCGGGCGTCGCCATCCCAGCGCCAGCCAGCCAGGACGGCATGGTTCCCAGCCGTAACCCCCAGCTGACCCGGGCCACAACTGTGTTAACCCCTTACCATCTGTTGACTTGCATCCTTTGCGCTTCGGTTTAATTATTTGCCAAATGCACCTTCCTTACTTTACAGAGAAAACCAGGAAAGCGGCCTGGGGTGCGGGGAGGTTAGGATACAAGAAATGGAAGTTGGATGTTCAGGATCCATCCACCATCCTGGCGCTTCCGCAAGAAAAAGCGCTTTCCCGAGAGGCTCCCCGCCTTCCCAGCCTTGGAGGAGGAGAGGCAAATGGAAGCTGGGTGAAGCCCGACTATTTACTTTCCTAAAGCTGGGCAGCCGGCAGGCGCCCACGGTCTCGAGCGTCCGCGCAGCGCGTCCTCTCTGCGCACCAGACCCTCTCCCAGGTGTCCACGAAGTCCTGGCCTGGGCTCTCCAGGAATTCCAGGTTGCAGGTTTGGATCTACAGGTGCCCACCTGTGTCCCCCGGCGCCTCCAGAACAACAACAACCTACTCCTCCCCCGCCCTCTCCTCCTCCTTGTGCGTGTGTCTGTGCCTCTGAGTGTCTGTGAATGTCTGTGTCTGTGTGTCTGTGCGTCTGAGGGTCTGTGTGTCTGTGGGTCTGTGTGTCTGTGTGTGCTGTGTGGATTTAAACAACCCCAGCTATCACTGAAGCGGGCAGAGGAGAGCAGGGGAGCACGAAGGCGGGGAGCGAGGGTCCCCGAGGAGGCTGCCGTCGCACGGCAGAGCCTCACGGGGCGGGGGCGGAGGCGACCCCGCGACGCCGCGGTCGCCCGGCCCCCGTTCCCCGAGGGCCCGGGTGGGCGCGAGGCGGGCGGCGGCTACGCACCTGCACCTGTCCCGCGCGGCGGTCCTCGCCCTGTCCGCCCCGGCGGCCCTCGCCCTGTCCGCCCCGGCGGCAGTCCTCCCCGCGGTCCGCGCCTCCTCCCCGCGCCTCGCCGCCCCGCAGCTGATTCGCCAGCGTCTCCCCGCCCTCCCCGCTGCGCTTCCCCTTCCCGGGATGGGGTGCGGGGCGGAGCCCGAGCCGCCTCCTCGCGCGCCGGCCCCAGGGCGCCTTCCGCGCTGCAGCTCAAGCTCAGGGTCGCGGGGTCCCCGGCCATCCCGGGAGGGCGTGGATGGACGTCGCCCCTGCTTTCCCACCCCCCCCCCGCCTCCGCTTTTGCGGGATCCTCCTGGGGACCCCGCGTCAGCTTGGAGCGGGCGGGGTGGGGACGAGCCGGGCAGGGCGCTGGCCGCGGGCCCCCTTTGTCCACACGCGCGCGCGATCTCGGCGGCCTCTCGAGCCCGCTGAGCCCGCAAGGGTCCTGCGGCGAGCGGGGGCCGGGGAAGAGCCGTAGATCCCCCTGCCACTCGCCGTCACCATTTTCTTTCCGCCAATCAGCGGCTGCCAGACGCAGATTTTTCCCATCTGTGAAGCCAGGAATGGACAGTCCCCGGCCGTCGAGAGCAGAGGCAGCGCCAGGCTCTGTGCTCTGAAATGGCACTAACTTTCCACACCGCGCTCTCGGGGTGGGGATGCAACCTGCGCGATCCCTGCCGACCCTCGCACCCAGTTTCTCCCCGGGCCCCTCCCGGAGGCGGAATTCGTGCACCGCTCACCGTTCCGACTGCTGGCTCCCATTGCGCTCCGGCTGGCCGCGCCCCTCCCGCCGCTACACGCGCGGGCGCGCAGACGCACATGCGGGCGTGAAGACGGTTTGTGCCTCGCCGAGCGCGTTCTCGGGTCTTCAGAGCAGGGGGAAACAGCTGCTGCTTGCGCCCGGGCCTGCGGTGTTCCAGGCCCGAGCTCCCTCCTCCGCGGAGCGCCTCGGCGTTGTCCGCTGGGATTTTGGACAGGTGTTGAGCTCCAGAAGGAAAACCCAGTTTTTTTCTGTACTTAAAAAAAGAAAAAAAAATGTAGGAAAATAATGCTTTATCTGATCCTTGCCCTCATTGAATTCTGGAATTTGAGCAAACTGCAGTTTAATTCTACAAAGCAGCCTTTTAAAACCGCAAGGGCCCGCAGCAGGTGATCACGCACACAGTACAGGTCCACGCCTGATCGGCAGAAGGAGGTGGAGTGTGAGTGATCTGTGGCTAAAACACATCCTTGCACTCTCGGTCTCCCGGTTTAAAGATCTCCTTTTCCATAAGGCAAAAGCTCGTGTTAGGTTTCCTTGGGATCAGAGAAAGAAGGTTGGAATTGGAAGCTGGTTGACTGGCTTTGAGAACCTGAGCGAGTTATGGTGTTCTTTCCCCACTTTTCTCTTTCATAACAGAGGAAGTGACTCAAGATGATCCATCTCTTTTCTACACTCTATTGTGTAAAATATCCAAATATATACCAAAATACAGAGAAAAAAGGATTTCTATGTGAATATCACCCAACTTCTGCAAGTTTTCAACGGTGTCACCTAGATGCCCCCACTTTGTCGCTACTCTCCTTTTTAAAGGAAATTCTAACTTTGCATACATCTTTTCGTTTGTGAATGTCTCAGCATGCATTCATAAAATATGTTGTTGTTGTTAGGTGCCCTCAAGTCAAGTCCGACTTATAGCGACCCCCATAGTGTTTTCAGTGGCTGATTGTTTCGGGATTGCCTTAGGAGTGGATTGCCACGTCTTTCTCCCATTTTGCGGTGCTGGAAGTCAAACTTGGGACCTCAGAGACTGCAGAGCAGCGCTCTACCAACTGAGCTAAATCCCAGCCCTCATAAAATATAAGAACTATCAAAATACCCATAATAGCATTAGGTGATATTTTAAACTGAAATATAATTTATATGTTATTGTTAGGTGCAGTGGAGTCGGTGTCCGACTCATAGTGGCCTTGTGTGCAAGAGGTGAAACACTATTGTCAGTACTTCTCTGCTATTCATAGGGTTTTCAATGGCTGGTTATTTTTTGGGAGTGGGATTGCCGGGTCCGTTTCCCAAGCCTACAGCACCTAGTGTTCCCAGGTGGTCGGTCTCTCATCCAAGTACTAACCAGGCCCGACCCTGCTTAGCTTCTGAGATCTGATGGAATCAGACACCACAGTGGTATGGCTGCAGGCATAATTTATATAGTGTCCCTTTGGGTCAGTTTTGAAATGTCCATCTGTTAGTGTAACCCACAGTATTTTGAAGACTAAACATTTTCATCACCTGAAGATTCCCTTATGTTCTTCGTTGTACATGTTCTAGAATTTCTTAAGACAATCGTATCTGACTTCTTCCTTCACTTGCATAAGGTTTGTGAGGTTTGTTCAGGTTGTTGCGTGAACCAAGACTTTTGTTTCTTTCATGGGTTTTTTGTTTCATTTTATTAATACCAATAACACATGTTTTCAACCGTGTCTCATCACATCCAGGTATCTGGATAGACTCTGATGACAATGACTTAATGTATTATTTCATATAACACATGAAATAGTGTCACAGGGACCTCCTCAAGCCCTGGCACATTAAATCAAAGGGATGAATAAAATGACAACTATTTTCAGCTTTACTAGGAGACCAATGAGGAACTACCTTGGGACAGCTGAGCATCTTACAACACAGTATGATTCCACACATGTGTGTACTTCACACATTTATATGGCACTTCACATCTGGCAAAGGATGAATGTACTATGCCATTTAATCACCACAAGGAGGGAAGGCAGGTTTTAGCTGACTTTTATAGAAGAGAATCTGAGGCCCGAGTTTCCATGATAGGCCAGTAACACCGGGGCCTTCTCCAACAGGTACAATCTCTTGAGCTGGCAGTTACTCTCCAAAGGTGCACAGATGGCCTTGGAATATCTTTAGGGAGGAAAAAGATAGGATCTAGCTTTGTTAGAAATAGGCTTTGAATTTGCATGTGACATTGGAAACCAAGAATTCATGCTATTACAAAACAGTGCATATACATTTGAACCTTAGTACTCCTCAGTGACATGATTTCTCCTCATTTACAAAAACAATCGCAAAATAATTTTTGTCAGCTTGGATTGCAATTCTGTCTCATTCTTTTCAGCCCTCAAAGTGCCCAAAACACAGTTCGTGTTCCATGCAGTTTAATTATAGATAATGTCGGTGGTGACATCACCTTTGTTCTAACCTGTGGCATCGTAGCTCTGCATTCTCAAGGTGGTGGAACTGCTCAAGGACAAAGAAGGGAACTGGCGCTTCACAAAGGTTTTTATTTTCTCTTTTCATCATTGAGTGGCAGTGTGGCCTTGAGGAAATTGTTAGCCTCTCTGTATATAACTTTAAAACTTAGAATAATTAAATAGCTTCCACATCATTAGAAATAGGGAAGAATAACCTAGTGGAACATATTGCTAATGTGTGCATTCATTAATAACTACCACATACATGTCTGGTTTTCCTTTAATAAATGAAATATATATTTTACTATACTTTAATAGGATTGCTTTACCATTTAACTACAGATTAACAGTCTATAAAATGCATGCTTAACCTTAGCTTAGGTCAAGAATCTGTGTTCTCCCATGGGACAACTGAACTTTCAGGCATGCAATGTGGTGAGTGCTATGGCAAGGGCAGAAGAGTACAATGACATGAAAATGAGGAACGGCTCATGACAATGTGAGTAAAACTAGGAAAAGAACTGATGTGGTGTGTTTAAGTGAGGAGCACACAATCTTCATCTTTGGAATACAGCCCATGTATGTTGTGATCGCCAGGAGCATCGCAATGTGGATCTCTGGGTCCTCAGCCTCACATCTCAACGTGCATCTTCCCCTCGTCTTCGTGATTGTGTCAGAAACCAGCCACCGGTGTCTCCACAGGCTTCTCTTAAAAGCTTATACTGGAAAGAGGGTGGGAAAACCTAGTGCACTCTTTTGGGATGGCATTGTATTTGATTTATGAAAGTGGGTGAGCTTGAGATAGAGCAATAGGGGTATTCCAAATAAAAGTAAAAGCAATGAAGGGGGAGCATAGTGTCCAAAGAAGATCAATGATTTAACCCCATGAGCAACTTCACATCCTTTCTGTAGTACCACAGGCGGTAAAACACAATGCACAACAACCCAGAGTGACTATGAAGTGGGACTGCAGGGAAATAGCATGTGAAATGTGAAAATTCAGTTGGCTATCATTTCAAATATTCCTGTGATTTTTGTGGTCCCAAGAATATGAAGGAGTCAGGGGTTTGGCTCAGCTGGTAGAGTTCTTGCTCTATACACCCCTGGGTTTGATCCTCAGCACTACAAATATGGGAGAAGGGCCTGGCAGCCCACTCCCAAAACAATCAACCATCAAAAACCCTGTGGATAGCAGAGAAGCACTGTCAGATATAGTGCCTCTTTCATTATGTTGTACATAGGGTCACTATGAGTTGGACCTGACTCGACAGCACCTGACAACAACAACAACAACATGAAGACATGCAAAATTAAAAAATTAAAGATTTTCAAACCAGATGGAAAATATACTTATATATTTGTTGTTGTTGTTGTTGTTGTTGTTGTTGTTAGGTACCATTGAGTTGGGTCTAATTCATAGTGACCTTCATAGGGTTTTCAACAGCTGATTGTTTTGGAATTATTTTCAGGAGTGGATTGCCACATTCTTCTCACATTTTTGCAGTGCTATGGTTAGAACCTGGGTCCTCAGAAAGTGCAGAACAGCACTCTACCAACTGAGCTAAACCCCAGCCCCTTAAATATTTTGGGATCTAAAAAATTCAAATGACTTTAAAATTAGAAGGAGAAAAACATATCGATGAGCCCAAGAAATGTCCTGAACCCGGGTGAACATGGCGGATTTCTAAGAGTAGATGTACAAATGACAGGCTCATTGATGTTCTGCTTCTCAACGACAGTGACTCAGCCCAACTTTCTAAACTCTCTGATTTCTACCTTTTTCATCCATAGAATGAGAATATTTTACTTACCCTGTTTGATGGAAGGAATAAATGATATAGATCTTAGCAATAGAGCCAAGCACAATGGAGTTTCTCAGTATGAGTGATTCATATTATTATTTAGCCTTCTTTTTTGGGATGCTCTAAAAAATATGATTTTTCTTTGCAGTAGTTTTCAGCCTCATTCACCCCTCTCTGCAGTCTCTCATCCATAACTTTTATGCCTGAGACAATACTCCTACCAATAGCTCTATCTTACTACAGTAAGAGAAAGATCTACAACCAGCACTGGAAGTTATGGAAAGACAGAGTTAGAGAGCTCAAGCAGCGTTAATAGGGATCATTAAGTAAAAGTCTCCAACAACTCTTTTCTTTCCCCAATGTGTGGGTTACAATAATATCACTTCTAGCAGTTTGCATGAGCAAACTGAAGAGCTATAGTAACGCAACAAAATTAGCATGCACTATCTTGACTACATTTGCACATCTTTAAACCTGTCTTCTCAAAATGGCAGTGGTAGAATTCTAGACTACTTCTAATTTGAAATGTTATTTTGTCATTTTAGTTTGCATTTGATATTTTCAGAACAATTTGGCTCAATTTTATCCTTTCCCTTTTCTTACCTAGAGTTTCCTCTTTTAATAGTGTTGTTATTCTTACTCTCCCATCAATGAACTAAATTTATCCAGACAACAGAAATATTTATTTTTATAGAGTGAAGAAGCATATCAGAATAAGAAAGGACAGCTTTGAAGAATTCATTCACCTTTCTCTTCTCTTCCTGCCTAAATGATAGATTGTTTATTTCCAAACTCAGTTCCTAAACTATCAGTCCTGACAGAACTTTTGGAAACTCTGTAAAGAACCTGAAACAAGAGCATCTGTTCAGCAGGCTGTAGATTCTTGGAACCTTTAGGAGAATTTGTCCACACTGGCTACCACATTAGCTGCATGTGATAGTCCTCCAGCTAACATAGAGTGTACTTGGTGTCCCACTGTGTATTCTCAGGGGCAGACCTGTGATTCGAGTGGGACTCTAAAATAAAGTCAGGAATAAAGATGACTGTGTAAACAGGGCCTGCAGCTGTGCCAGCCTGGCATCTGATCCCATCAGATCTCGGAAGCCAAGCAGGGACAGCCTGGTTAGTACTTGGATGGGAGACCGCCTGGGAACACCAGGTGCTGTAAGCTTGGGAGACGGACCTGGCAACCCACTCCCAAAAATCAATCAGCCATTGAAGACCCTATGAACAGCAGAGAAGCACTGACCTAGTGCCACGCATCGCACAATGTCAGGTAGTGTTTCTTTCTGTTGTACATAGGGGCGGTATGAGTCGCACCCAGCTTCCTGGCACCTAACAACAACTTTATGCAGGCTATGCACTCTTTGTTTCATATACCATTTGACCTCCTATTAACATTTGAGTTAATAATTATGAATCACTTTCTCCCTTTTACTTGAAACACAAGGAAACTGAGTCCACAGAGAGCTTTAAATGTTGGTTAAGGAGTTGAGCCCACTTCTCCCTCTATTACCTGTGCTTTTCCATTAATGTATTCTGAGCCCAGTCGGTGCTCAGTTCAGTCATTATGGGAAAGAACAAGTGAGTCTCTTGTTGCCAAGGTGAGTCATTTCACTGTCACATTTTTCCCATAATGCATCGATATATCAGCCTTTATTTATCCATGGTATTATTTCCCACCTGCTTTCTCTGCTTCCTCTCCTTCAATTTCTCCAGCTTCTTTTCCCCATCTACTTTCTCTTTATTTACTTCAAAAATATTTGCATTTAAAATCTATGAAAATTCTACAGCTGCTTTCATACTAATGCATGTTTTTAATTCATGTAGCATATAGAATTGTTTGTGTATAGGTTTACATGTATTTATGGTCATGCCATTGATCAGTAGGAATTCATAACAACAGTTACAATTTTAATTACCTAGATTAGTCCCTAAAAGGCCAATCTCACAGTACTCTCATTTATTCTTAACTAGCATATATGATTTTAATTAAGAATTCCAATTAAATTCTCATTTGTATCTGAACAAACATTTTGTTTAATATCAGTTATTGAGAATGTTTTAACTCATCCTTTTCAGAAACAGTGCTGCATATTAGCATGTAAAATGATCTTATATTTCTTTAAACTCGTTTTAGGAACTTAGTAGAATCATTGTTCTAATGCTTCAGTTTTGTCATTCTTTGTTATTTCTCTTCTTTAAAATAACACATTATTCTTTATCATTTACTGAAAACATACTTGAACTTTTAAAACCTTTATGTTGTGAGGTCTTTGCAATTTAAATCTTTACAATATTGCTGTGTTTATCACCTGATTTAACTTTCAAAGAAAGCAGAGTGTTAAAAATCTCAAAATGCCAAGTGAAAGATGATAGGCATTTACACACACTATGTTTATTTAACATCAGAGGAATTCCCACAGGACAGAGTGCCAGGCAGTTTCTACCTAAGGGATATGCTGGGATCAGAGGAGCTAGAAGTAAAAGCACTGAACCTACAATGTGAAACCTAAAGCTAGATTTTGAGAAAATGAAATAACAAAGGATCACTTTTAGAAACTTTCTCAGTAAACAAAATGCTCACAAGGACAAAGGTGAGCACATCGAGTGGTTAAAATAGGATGCTTCCCACCAAAGTAATAATTTCATACACCACCACTTAAGAATCCTCTTTGGTCCCTGCTTTAGCCCTTCATGGCAATGTCATTAGGCAGGGTCAGAGTCAAGAAGTATGTCTTCCTATCCCTGCCTTCCTCCCCAGGACCATATCCAGTTGATTCTTGACCTTCCAGTATATTTTCCTTTTAGGATTAGAGCCAGTGCAGACTACTATACCAACCAACATTAAAAGCACATGTACTACTGGAAAGAATTGTTAAGCTTTAGGTAATATGTGCACATATTTAGAATAACTAAATTGTGACTACTGGTTAAATTCAATATTATCATCGACTATTGCTGTCATAATTTTATAATAGGCCTCCTAAGAGTCAGTAAATCTTATAAAAAGTTTTTTTTTTTTAATAAACCATCATTCCAATAAAGCCTAGTTTCAGTGCACAAACAGCTAGGCCAAATGTAGGCTTACTGGAATTAGCCGTTCAGGCAAAGGATTTTTTAAAGAATTATACAGACCATAGTATTTTATGATTATTTAATAGATCATTGAGTGCAAAGCTCCTAAATTCTCAGATTTTTTTCAAAGATCCAGAACTGAGGAATAAAAGGAGCAAACACTCACATCATAAAGAGATTTGCCAATAGTTAGAACTATATATCTTGTCCCAGATTTTATTTAAAGACATATGCATTTCCTTTACATCAAACCCTAACTCCTTACCTTCCACATAGGAGACATCTAAATAACTAAGTTGAAGCTTTCTCCAAGAAAATCATGCAGAAGTAGATTGTAAAGAAGAGACTCTGATCTACTGGGCCTGGTTGGATATCCTGAGCTGCAAACTGTGAAGGCCCACCTGGTATGGTCAACAAACTAAGTTCTGACACAGATCTGCTAAAACTGTAGAAAAGGTAGATGCACAGAGACTGGGATCTCTGTTTCTGGACCAGAGATTTCCTGAGGTGGAAGAAACACCTCGCTGAAGACTTCAAAGGGCCTGTGCTATGTGTGCCTGAGAAGACTGATGAACACATGTCCCTTACTGTTCCCTGCAGCCCTGGAGCATGAGAAATGATACTTGAGGATTTCATGGGCCTCCAGGGAGGAAGCTATAGGGCTCCCCAGGGAGTCACGAGCCTGAGGGAAGGGCTATAAAGAGAAAATGCCTGGGAAGGATAACAACACTTTTCAGTAAAGAACAAGGGACTAGAAGAAAGTCTGGTGCCCCAACAAACCATACACAAACAGCCACAGATCAGCAAAAGCTACTGGCAGCTGATAAGCTCATGATAAAGCAAACAGAGGCCAGGGATGTCCTCACTTCATGTGCAGGCAACTCTCAAGGAAAGAGAAGGAGTCAGTGTCTCCAGTGATGCCATATAGGCATGGCCTAGTCAGAGGGGGATGGAGGGTTGAGCTGGCTATGCTCCTAAAGATTCAACATTTATGCACTAAATTTAATAAGTAGTCTACGCTGACAGAAAGGGCCAGGTGGCTGGTCAAATATAAACAAGTTAAGAAAATTATAAGTTTATTATTTTAACTTCTATTTCTTTTAGTAGTTTAGGCTATATTATTAATTAACATTACATTACATTAATCTTATAAGTTGTTGTTGTTGTTGTTAGGTGCCGTCAAGTTGGTATCCGACTCACAGTGACCCTCATAGGCTTTTCAATGGCTGAGTGCTTCGGGATTGCCTTGGGAGTGGATTGCCAGGTCCTTCTCCCACTTTTGCGGTGCTGGGAATTGAACTTGGGACCTCAGAGACTGCAGCGCAACGCTCTACCAACTGAGCTAAATCCCAGCCCCAATCCTATAAGTAGGTAAATAGTAAACATATGATCATTCTATCACCAAATGAGAGTAAAGATTGATACAACCAATAATAGTTGTTTTTTGATAACCTCAATGGCCCACACTGTGCCCTAAATACTTTAAATTAATTAACCCCACTCAATCTTCTGAACTGTGTTGGGTATTAATAATGATATTCACTTTGCAGATAAAGAAGCCCAGCCCCAGAGGCCATAGGTTGGAGTGGAGGAGCCAGGCTAGGCTGATCCAGTCTTGTTCTCTTCCCTACCCTCTTTTGTTCTGCCCTAGGCAAGGAAGTAGGTTACACACTCACAGAGGATCATGCACATGCCCTCCTGTTCTAGCATGACACAGCCCGCATTGACCATCAGGTCCTTTGGCAGCATCACTAGAGCAGCTTGTTGTTAACCCCACGAAAAGCACATTGAGCTGCTGTGCATATTTATATATTTAAATGACACTGGAAATTGTGTATTTCACTTTTATGGCCTACAATTTATTCCCTAGACAATAACAGAGTCTCCTGTAAATCCCTGCTTATGGGTTCTGTGGCATCCATCCCAAACTGATTGCTCAGGAACATCTGACTATGCTCTAAACTTCGGTGTGAAGGTTACCCTCCACTTAAAAATCAGGGGAATGGGTGCTGAAATCAGTCATAAAATACATGCCATTTAGATAAGGAAAGATTTAGCCTACTCCAGGTACTTTTAAATTGAGTACCTTTTAATATGCAGCACCACATTGTTAACATAGGAGGTGGATATGCATAATGGAGGCATTGATACCTTCAAATGGGCCATGAAGGAGCTGAAAATCCTAACTTAAATAAACTTGCTTCCTAAGCATTTTTTACAAGATGATCAGAGAGGATTGAAAAGTGGGTCAGAAGAAAGAAATACTTTCTATTGTATACATATGGCTTTAAGATGCACTTTTGAAAACAGGGACCAAAGTGTTTGCAGGTGAGTAGAAGAGTTGTTAGGTGCTGTGGAGTCGAGTCCAACTCACAGGGACCCTATGTACAGCAGATCGAAACACTTCCTGATTCTGTGCTAGGCACACGATCTTACTTATGTTTAAGCCTATTGTTGCAGACACTGTGTCAATCCATCTGGTGGAGGGTTTTCCTTTTTTGCGTTGACCTGCCACTCTCCCAAACATGATGTCTTGCTCTGGGGATTGATCTCTTCTGACTACATGTCCGAAATATGTAAGATGAAGTCTGGCCATTCTTGCTTCCAAGGAGCACTCTGGTTGCACTTCTTCTAGGACACTCTGTTGGTTCTTTTGGCAGTCCATGGTACACTTTAAATTTCATTTTGGTGACTGAAGGAAAATGTGCTTATCTGTACTGTTAGGAACAGACAGTTTTCCCTCATTTATGGGGTTTGCCTGAGAAAGAATCCCCCCCTGCTGGGTGCAGTGGCACATGCCTGTAATCCCAGCAGCTCCAGGGGGAGGTGGGAGGATCCCAAACTGGAGACCAGAGGCAGTCTGCCTAACTTAGCAAGACCCTGTCTCAAAAAGTCAAAAAAGAAAAATGGGCTGGGGGCACAGCTCAGTAGTCCAGCACTTGCAGAGTATGCAGGCGCAAGTCCCTGGGTTCAACCCCTAGTACGGGGGGAGGGGGAGCGGGAAAGAAAGAGAGAAAGAATTTCCCCTAAATTCTTTCCCTACTGTTTACTCTGTCTAGGGAAGATGGGGTAATTTAATAAAAGGATAAAACTGGGAATGATGCACAATTAGCCTTGGTTCAACTCCTTCTGGTTGCCAGTTGGGAGAAAGCTATCTCCTTTGTGTTTCTTTTTGACCTGTGCATCCTCATGCTACCACCTTTTGGACTACTTTCCTCCGAAATGTCCAAATCCCCCTCCCCAGAATGACAGGGCTTGCAGTGCTTTGCAGGAGAGCTCCTCCCACCCAGAACAGGCCCCTGTGGGACACTCCTTCTCCCTTCAGAGGTTCTGTCCTCTGGGTACTCCCCCAGCCACCTGTGGAGTCCATCAGATGCCTGACAAAACCTGGAATATTAATGAATAAAATAGCCTAAACTACTAAAAGAAATAGAAATTAAAATAATAAACTTATAATTTTCTTAACTTGTTTATATTTGACCAGCCACCTGGCCCTTTCTGTCAGTATAGACTATTTATAAATTTAGTGCATGAATGTTGAATCTTTAGGAGCATAGCCAGTTCAAACCTCCATCCCCACTATGATTAAACCATGCCTGTATGGCATCACTGGAGACACTGTTCCCTGCTCTTCCCTTGGGAGTTGCCTGCACATGGCATGAGGACATCCCTGGCCTCCCTTTGCTTTATCGTGAGCTTATCAGCTGCTTTATTGTGAGCTTATCAGCTTATTTGCTGATCTGTGGCTGTTTGTGTATGGTTTGCTGGGGCACCAGACTTTCTCCTAGTCCCTCGTTCAGAGCTCGTTACTGACTCTCTCCACCCTGGAGGTTAAGTCTGGGCCTTCCATCCTGTCTGGTTGGCTGCTCTTCAGCGTAGCACTGCTTCTCCTACAGTGATGGGAAGCCATGCTGGGGGTGGGCATATTTCTACACAAGGTGACCACTCCTCTCGCTCTGTCTCCAGCATCTCCGACTGCTGACCATCTGTGAGAGGCAGGAAGAGAACAACGTTGAAAGAAAGCACACTGAAAATTCTCCTGTTCCCATTCCCCATTCCCCACAGGACAGCACAAGAAGAGCTAGGTGTTACTCTTGATACAGGGAGTTGCATTAGAGGAGGAAAACCCTGAGCTTAGGGAAGTGAATCTTTCAGACTGGAGAAAATAAGACAGTGTCTCCAGTGATGCCATACAGGCTTGGTTTAATCAGAGGGGGATGGAGGTTTGAACTGGCTATGCTCCTAAAGATTCAACATTCATGCACTAAATTTATAAGTAGTCGATGCTGACAGAAAGTGCCAGGTGGCTGGTCAAATATAAACAAGTTAAGAAATTTATAAGTGTATTATTTTCCCTATGCTTCTTTTCCAATGCTGTATTTAAATCCAGTTAATGTTGCTGTGGATGAAAACACCATCTCCATCTAACAGGGCCATTTCCAGGGCCTTGAAAATATATTCTGGAATAAAAGCAGTGTGCACATCAGATTCTAAGACATGCAGAAAAGCAAGAGCACTGGGAGGGAACTGCCTCTCAACAAGCCACTCATCTTTTTATTATTGGGATTGGTAAGTAAATTATGATACATTCAGTGGGCAGAATCACCATACAGCTGTATGGGGCATCTATGGAAAGTGTTACAGAAATAAATCAAAGGATGTCCTTGCTTTCAAAAGCTTACAAACCAACAGAAGATGAAAGATGCATGCAATAATAATTTTAGAATAAAGGGGAATATGCTAAGCATGAACCAAAAAGCCTCTCTTTGTAGCTACATAATATCTGGAATTTACTGTTATTAAACTTCATGTAATCTTTTTTTTTTTTCTTTGACACTGGGGTTTGAACCCAGGGCCTCACTCATGGTGGGCAAAAGTTTAGCATAGAGCTGCTCCCTCCATCCTCCCTGCTTTTTAAAATTTGAGACAAGGTCTCTCTAAATTGCACAGGCTGCCTCTGGTTTGCTGTCCTCTTGCCTTGGTCTCCTGTGTCACTGGCATCACAAGCGTGCACCACTGGGCCTGGCTGAACTTCATGCAATGTTTGATTTTTTTGTTTGTTTTTCAGTACTTGGGGGTTGAACCTAGGGCCCTGCACATACTTTGCAAGTGCTCTCCCATTGGGCTGCACCCCCAGCCCAATTTTATTTTTTATTTTGTCAGGATCTCGCTAGGTTCTGTAGACTGCCTCTGGCATTGATCTTGTAATCCATATCTTTGATTTTTAGAAGTTTAATTTTTTTGTAACCAAATGTTCTTTTTAAATGTATCTTGCTACTGTAAATTAATAGACACATTAACTATGTAAATATGATCTTATAAAGAGGAAATGCCTGCAGCTGTACCACTGTGGCATCTGATCCCATCAGGTCTCAGAAGCTAAGCAGGGTCGAGCCTGGTTAGTACTTGGATGGGAGAATGCCTGGGAACACCAGGTGCTGTAGGCTTGGGAGAAGGACCTGGCAACCCACTCCCAAAAATCAATCAGCCATTGAAAACCCTATGTATAGCAATACTGCTTCACCTGTTGTACATAGAGTTGATACTGTCTAGATGGCACCTAACAACAACAAGAACAACAAAGAGGAAATGGAGAGACCATTTTCTTCTGTTAGATTTACAACAGAGGTTGTACAACTAAATCTTAATGAATAAGTGGAAAGAAAACAATGAAGAAAGAATCAGCATTTTAAGTGAATGGAAGAGATATTTGGAGCAGACCAAGAGAATTCACAGAAGTCCATATTCACTAAAAGCAATTAAATTTGGAGAATGACAAAATATACTATTGGCCAACTTCTTTACTACTTTCCTCAAATGCAGGAATTTGGCTATAATTCTTTGTGAATAAAAGTATTTAGCCCATAACCTAGAGTAAAGTATGCTTTTGTTTCTCAAACTAGAACTGAATTTTGGAGCCCAGTTCTGAGCCGTGAAAAGGTTGAGTGTGTTGGTGTATATGTGAAGGCTGTATGCGCTAGGGAGGGTGGCGCATCAGGAAAGGCCCAGGGAGAGACTGAAAATTCAGATGGCGCTTCTTGGAATGAGTTGTGTAACAACAAAGAGGTAGAGACTTCCTTGGCAGCAGATGCCAAACAGTCCTGCTCCAAAGGAAGCAGAACAGGAAGGATGAAGGGGAAGGACAGGGTTGGATGTGAATAGCAAACTGTGTATCAATGACATAATAAACACTGGTGAGTTCATTGTTTCTCTTGGGCATCTGGAAATGCTGTGGCAGTTTTGGGAGAACTGATGTGGTTTTCCTTTCTTTCACCATTTTATTGAATCTCTGGGATAGAGTTCTTTCCACCCACTTTCAAGCCTTTCAAACCCATGAATCACTGCCAGTGAATGTGGTCGGTACTCTCTCTAAGAGCCTGGCACAGGTGGTCAGAGGTTGGGGAACCTTATCATTTCCTGACACAGTGTCTTCTACATATCTCAGTGGTCTAGTTAATTTTACTCATGGAGTGGAACCATGTGTTTAAGTTAAGAGGTGATAAAGACCAACTTGAGGTCAAGCTGATAAAGTGGAATGTGAATGACTATCTCTACTTTTACTATGCCATCTTTCTTATAATAATATTAATATAGTCACCTTAACACCAACAAAACTTAGGATAAACATTTTGAATATATTTCAAGACTGAACATTTAAAATTTTTTTTTAAAATTTGAGATGATATGAGATTTATAAAATAATTGTAAAGTATAGAGAGCTCCTGAATAACTGTCACTGTTTCTGGAAGGTTAACATTTCATACAACCTGGCACAATTGTTTTTTTAAAAAACGGCTGAAAGTTTAAAATTTTGTTTTTGAAAAATCAGTGATTCAATTGTTGACACAAAGTTTCAGACTTGTGTAATTTTCACAACTGTTTCCTATGTATCCAACTGCCTCACACCTGCACACACCCTGAACAAGATGTTTTTCCAAATATACAGTTTGTAACATTTTACAGATTATGAAACAAAAGGTAAGCATAATCTATTGTTGTTAGGTAGGGTTTTGTATCCCACACATGGTGACCCTCATAGGGTTTTCAATGGCTGATAGTTTTCCGGATTGCCTCAGGAGTGGATTCCATGTCCTCCTCCCATTTTTGCGGTGCTGGGAATTGAACTCAGGACCTCAGAGATACTAACTGAGCTAAATCCCAGCCCCAAACCTATAGGTTACTTTTAAAACCTAATGATCCAGCAATTGTTCATGTTCTCTTTGAGATGGTTCATATCCAGTGGACAATAACTTTTTTATTCTGTTAGTGAATTGTTCTTCCAGTAAGTGGTTCCATCAATAATTAAAATTGAATTTTCTCCTATCTAGACATTTAAAATATAAAAATTCATTGTGCAAACAAGATGAAAATTTAATTAAAGAAAATAAATTATAGATCTACTAACAATCTGTCAAAATTGTATTTTTTCCAACTGGGAAACAGTCTTTTATACTCCAGCCACTACACAAACCCTGCAGCAATTTTTTTAAAATAAACAGAACTGTATTATTTATACTGTGAAAACAATGCATACACTTCAACCATTCCAGTTACCATAACAACATAGTATAGTGCATTTCCTTGATTTCAGTTTCAATAACATTCATTTGTATTTGATTTTCACAACAAAAAAAACAAGAGACAGAGAGAATATACAACATTTCACTTCCACTCAAAGGTAAAGGAAGAGGTTTGTGCCCACTGTTACTTTTTGGTATTAGTTACTCAGACTTGAGAAATACTATACAATACTTGTTGTTAGGTGCCATTGAGTCTGTGTCTCACTCATAGCTGCCCCACATACAACAGGCAAAACACTATTGTCAGTGCTTCTCTGCTATTCATAGGGTTTTGAATGGCAGATTGATTTTTGGGAGTGGGTTGCCGGGTCCTTCTCCCAAGCCTACAGCACCTGGTGTTCCTAGGTGGTCTCCCATCCAAGTACTAACCAGGGTCGACCCTGCTTAGCTTCTGAGATCTGATGGGATCAGATGCCACAGTGGTACAATACTTGAGGACTGAGAAATTCTCTAAGATATAATGACCAGGTAAAATAGAGAAATGTATATTTCTCAAATGTATATTTTCTAGCTTGGTGTGATATGAAATTGAGCTTTGGCCAATTAAGGGCTAGCAATATTGTCATAGTGCAGCTTCTGGAAACTTCCTGAAAAGACAGCTGGTACCCCATTTTTTCCTTCCCTTTCTTTTCCATCTATTTCTCTCTTCCACTTCTCGAAGCACAGGTATGTCAGAGAGAGTTTCTCCTGCCACTTTGTATTCTGAGAATACGGGACGTATATTAGAGCTGTCAGAGTAGGGGTTAGATATAGTATGATAACTTTCTGGGACAGGATTTCCATTTTGGCACCAGACTGTCTTAGAAATTTTACACAAGAAAAATCATTTCCATTTCATTTAAGCCTTTGTTATTTGTCATTCTTGGTTGTTTTCAGTTTCAATTAATTCTAAAGTACTACATCTCTATGAAAAGTGAAAATATGAAAAATTCTACTAGATATTTATATTTTCAAGGAAAAATAATTTTTCTGTATTCATTTATACATATATTTCTCCTGTGAACATTTCAATTGTTGCTTCTCCTACTGCTATTATTTTTTGGTGGACTAGATTGTAAACAGAAAGCCAGCAGCTACTGCAATGTTTTACCCCTGCCCTTAGCAGCCTCCTACAAAGCTTCAGTCCACACTGGTCGTGGTATGTTGGTATGTTTTCTCATGGTATGTTGGTTGGTTGGTTTGTTGGTATCTTTCTGAGAGCATCATGACTTCCAAAGGTAATTAATAAAGCCCTGGAGTTTTACACAGTCAGGGATGGGGAATAACTATAGAAGGCTTTTGCTTTTCAGTCTTAGGAAAACAGGTAAAGACAAGCCACAGTATCCATGGTACTGTCACAGTACATATGTGCCCTGGTGTGCTGACAGGTGCACACCACTCACAGTGTACTCCAAAAGGCCAAACAATCACAAATTGAGCAGAGAGGTAAAAAGAGTGAACATATACACTGAAACAGGGATCTCTTCTAAACTACACATGAAGACATATTCTAAAATAGCAAAAACTCTTAAGAGATTAAAACACTTGTTCTTTAGCTGTATTCAAAATATATCTTGCCAAGCAAAATAAAATTTGGAAAGGAAACAGGTAACAGAAAAGGATAAATAATTAATACTGTGCTAAGTGATGAGATCCTACAGCGATACCACTGTGGCATGGGATCCCGTTAGATCTCGGAAGCTAAGCAGAGTTGAGCCTGGTTAGTACTTGGATGGGAGACTGCCTGGGAACACCAGGTGCTGTAGAAGGACCCAGAAACCCACTTCCAAAAAGCAATACACCATTGAAAACCCTATGAATAGCAGAGAAGCACTGATAATAGTGTTTTGCCTGTTGTATGTGGGACAGCTATGAGTTGGACACCGACTTAACTGCACCTAACAACAACAACAACAAATGATGAGAAAAAGAATATAAAAAGGAGAAATGAAATGATGAATAAGACTATTATAGGCTAAATTTCCAGAATATTTTCCTAAGAAAACCTCTTAACAGAGCAGAATGTTGTGTCACTAGGATTGCTGAGGATAGGATTATAAATCAAACTCATAAGCAGACGAATAACTGAAGTTGGCAACTCCACTTCTGCCCTACCTGGCAGCTCTGGAATGGATCAAAATGGGGAAGTCATGAAAATAACAGTGCTGATTCCAAACACTCCTGCAGAAGAAGTCATGTTCTTGGTAAAATTCTACAGTAAATGAATTTGGTCTCCTGACATGAGACCAGGTCTGTATCTTCCTTGAGAACACACTTTCTCACCTGCACTCCTTCCCTCTGTTTTCCCAGGGTGTTCTATTTAACTACAGTTCTTGAGGAAAGCAAAGGACAAGTTGACAGTTTTATTATTCTGTTTCATCTTACCTTTTAAATCCTAACTAACTGTCAGGCCTGGGCTTCCAAGGGTCACTTGGTTCTAGTGCTGTCCAGCTGGGCTTCTCCTTCAACAGGGTCCTATCTCCACTGACAGTGGAGATTATCCTAGTTTTAAAGTGGGACAGTCCACTGCCATTGGTGAAAGCCAGAGGGATCACACTCCTGATTTCATGTATTCTGATGCTTTCAAAACCTGGTCACACAGCTGTTCAACTACAGTCAGATACTAATTCTGAAAAAACAATGTTTTAGTCAAGATGCTACAAACATTTTTTCAAGGTCAAATGTCAGTAAAACTATAATTCCTAAATTAAATCTAATTGTATTTTGGAGGCCACAATAGTCATTATCATTTTTTCAAAGCAGAAAAATAGAAAATAACTATGAAATGAATCTAAACTTTGATAGTGCCATCTGTTGTTTAGAAACATAACTGCATGTACTTTAAATTTACAATTCCTCTGAGTTTTAAAGGAAAGACCTATTGCTAATTTTGTCCATGTTCTCAATATATTAAAAAGAGAAAAGCATATAATGCTTTATTCATGCTGTATTTAGGAATACAAAAGCATGTGTCATTGTATCTATACTGCATAATGTGACATGACTGTGAAATTGTTGTAAGTATTGCATAAAATCTACATATAAGTTAGCAACTATTAAAATATACTTAATTTAGATTATGTTTAAAAATGAAAAGTAAAATAGTAGAGACAGGAGATAATAAAGGTATTTTCAATTTTGAAAGATAATATACCTTAATTTATATTTAAATGTGAAAGATAACAGTGGTTTTTAGCTTTGAATAATGAAGATAAACAACTATGCGTGATTATGGAGCTGTGGC
>VMDO01002031.1:0-13640 GCA_007922755.1 Pedetes capensis
TAAAATAACAATTAAAAAAAAAGAAATTAAGTAAAGGCTGTGCCTCAAAACACATTATCTTCATAATACCAGTATCCCTACATTCAATCACTCTAGGTATGAAATGAGTATACAAGACTTCAGTAGCAAGTTTATTTCTACAACTTACCTCTTTTTATTCTTGCTTCCTTAATTTCTTCACAGAGTTTATTAAATTCTGGATCCAGTTCAGCTGCAATGATGGCATGTGCAGTGTCCTTCAGTGTACAAGCCCTATGCCTAATTATTTTATCTGTTAGAAAAAAACTGGTATAAAGTTACTGTACATACAATCAAAATAACATTAACACAGGATATCTTTAAAAAAGAAATGAAAGAATACAGACATTTAAATAAAAGTGTCAAAAGCATTTTTATGTGAGAAAAGGTTCATTTAAATAATGGACTGAAAAATATAGTAAGCTACTCAATCAAGTTAATTCTCTAAAAACTGAACTTACAAAATCCCAAATTACTAACCCTATTAAGCAATCATTACTTCAAACATATATGATTTTATTTTAAATTTCTAAAAATAAAAATGGATGATATTCAATAAAAATTTTCAAAGAATGTATGGGATATTCACTGTATGCCCAGCCCCAAAGGTGCCACAGATACTGAGAATTCACAAAATCTTAACCTTCTCCATAAGTTAACACTGGTCAAAATTGTGTTAAAGAATACAATATATCCTAAGGGAGACCTGTGCCTGCCGCGGTACCACTGTGGCAACTGATCCCCAGCAGGGTCAGCCTCATTAGTACTTGGATAGGAGACCACCTGGGAGCATCAGGTGCTATAGGCTTGGGAGAAGGACCCAGCAACACACTTCCAAAAAACAATCAGCCATTGAAAACCCTTTGAATAAGAAAGAAGCACTAACAATACTATTTTGCCTATTGTACACAGGGTTGATATGAGTTGGACACGGACTCAAAGGCACCTAACAACAACAACAACAACAAGACTTATTAAAAATATGACAGAAATGGATAAATATAGAAAGGCTCTCTTGCTAAAGTGTGCAAGATAGTAGGTTGATGCAGGAGAAAAGCAGAAACATGATTGGTAAACCATAACTAAAAATGGTACTAAAAGGACAGCTTGTGCGTCACCAAGTCCAAGAGCCTGGCTGAGGAAGAATGCAATGTCATCACTTCCCTCCAGAGCTGTGGGGCTTACAACTGGAAAGAGCAAATAAACAGATCAAGTAACTTATAATAGTAGTAAGAACAAGAATCCAAAATCAAGTTAACATTTACATTTTCTCCCTGGAAAAAGCATAAAGTATAGATAAAGAGATCTTTTCTTTATGTTTTCTTTTTTTCTCTTTCTAACTTTGAGACAAGATCTCACTCTAGGCCAGGCTGGCCTAGAACCCATTATTTAGATCAGGCTGGTCACAAACTCGTGATTCTCCTGCCTCACCCTCCCAAGTGCTAGCATTACAGGTATGTGTCGCTGTTCCTGGCTTTATTCACAATTTTCTGATTAGAAAGTTATAATAGCTTATTTTGGAAATCTTTAAAAAACAAACATGTACCACTCAAAGGCAACCACTGGTATATTTCCTTCTGGTATATGTTCTCTAAATATTCATTCAACAAATATTGACTGTCAATTGAACTAGAAAAAGTCAGGTGATGGTTACATAGTAGTAAAAAAAAACAGACATGGTCCCAACTTTTAAAAATTTCAAACTAGATAGGGAAATGGTAGTAAACAAACAGTTTCTTATACACATATGAAAATCCCCACAAAGAAACTCTGAACAACAACTATGAAGAAAACCTAGAGGGTACTAGTGTGGGTGCTAACTTCTATTGGGCAAGTTAGAAGAGCATCTCTGAACAAGTAACACTTCAGATGACACTTGAACATGCTCTGAAGTAGCCACTGAAAAGAGAATGGGGAAACCAGTGCAGGTTCAGCCAAACTATGTGAGAAAATCCAGGCACAAAAGAGCTAGGCAAGTTCAAGAAACTGAAACGTAGCCTGCATGGCAAGAATACAATAAAGCAAGGGGCTAAAAAAGGACCAGGTCTTGACAAGATTTAAGGTTTTATTCTAAAGGCAATGACAAGTCACTGAAAAAATGTGAGGAAGTAAGTGACATGATTCAAAATTTTGTGTCTTTGAACACTCACTTGGTCTATTATGTAGAGACTGGATTGCAAGGAATTAAGAATAAAACCCAGGAGCATAATCACAAGGTGCTTAGTCGATGGTGACTTCAACCGATGTAATGGCAGCAGTGATGATGAAGGAAGTGAAGATTATAGATTTGAAATGGGCTCTGAATGATAGGAATTGGTGATAAAGCATGAGAGAGAGTACAATAAACAGCAAAGATGATTTCCCAGCTTCTTCCATGAAAAATGGGAGAATGGAAGAACTATTAGAGTAGGTGGGGAGTTAGGGAACTGGGGAGGGAGGAGATAGATCTTCAAGTGTAATAAAATAAATCCCCAAACAGTTCATAACTGCTAGCAAAATTAATAGTTAAGCCAGCACTGGCCTTTCATTAAGTAATGAAAAATCCCCAGCTTGTCACCAATGGTAAGGTTAAAAATAAACCAATGGCAAAAAGCTTGCTGCTGACCACAAAGTTAAAGATAAACCAACAACAACAACATGCAATTGATTATATCCTCCTAAGGCACATGGGCCTGCAGCTGTAGCCCTGTGGCATCCAATCCCATCAGATCTTGGAAGCTAAGCAGGGTCGGGCCTGGTTAGTACCTGGATGGGAGACCACCTGGGAACACCAGAAGCTGTAGGCTTGGGAGAAGGACCTGGCAACCCCCTCCCAAAAATCAATCTGCCATTGAAAACCCTATGAACAGTAGAGAAGCACTGACAATAGTGTTTCCCCAGTTGTACAGAGGGTCATTATGAGTTGGATACCAACTCGACGGTACCTAACAACAACAACAACAACAACAACAACAACAACAACAAGGCTCATGGGAGAAGGATGTGGCAATCCACTCCCAAAGCAATCCCCAAAACAACCAGCCACTGAAAATGCTGTAAGGGTCGACTGAGTCTACACATTTATTTGGTTCCTGAGCCATGGATGCACCCAGGAGCATGGTTTCTGCACCCTTAATCTCCAATAAAGCTACAGCAAACTAAAGGCTCATAACCTGTTCTTTTGTTCTTTCTCAGTCTGCCCACCTTGCTTCTCCAAGATACACTTTTTCCTTTCACTTTATTAAAAGCTCACTGATAGCTGGGCTTGGTGACTCCTATCTATAGTCCCAGCATTCAGGAGGCTGAGACAGGAGGATCGCTGCACGATGGAGGACAACTTGGGCTACCTAGTGAAACCCTGTCTCAAAAATACAAAAATTAATTAATTAATTGATTAAAATAAAAGCTCTCTGGTAACACAGTACTATTTATAAAGATTTAAAAAATGGAGAAAAGAGCAAGGAGAAAAACAAGTTAGATATTTTAAAAAGTTTAATTTCAGATATTAAGCTGGGCGCGGTGGCGCACGCCTGTAATCCCAGCGACTTGGGAGGCAGAGGCAGGAGGATCACAAGTTTGAGACCAGAGGCAGTCTGCATAACTTAGCAAGACCCTGTCTCAAAAAGTTAAAAAAAAAAATGGGCTGGGGGCGCAGCTCAGTGGTCCAGCACTTGCAAAGCATGCAGGCGTGAGGCCCTGGGTTCAATTCCCAGTACTGGGGGAGAGGGGGGAGTTTAACTTCAGATATTTCAGTTTTGATTCAGAGATTAAGGGGCTACTTGTAACTGGAAGACCAGAAAAAGCTTCCATAAACTTAATATTTAATATTCCTTAAAGGATATGTAGAAATTTTTAAATAATGTGGTTTTAAAAACTAGGTACTTTTAAAAGGTACTTTCTTCCACATAACACATATCTCAATTATTTTATTTTACCTTATTTTATTTTAATTTGCAGTACTGGGGGGTTGAACCTAGGGTTTCACACAAGCTTTTCAAGTGCTCTACTAATGAGCTGCACCCTCAGCCCAGTTTTTACTTTTTGAGACACGGTCACATCTGGCCTCAAACTTGCGATCCACCTGCCTCCACCTAACCAGTCGCTGGGATTACAGGCTTTGCCACCACGCCCAGCAATAAAATTGATTTTAAAAGAAAAAAATTTATATACTCCCAGTAGATGCAGTATGTTTAACAAAGATACTGAAACAGGAAGACTGAAGTCTACACTGAGAAGTGAGACCAGTGTTTTCTACTAGAGTATCTCCTGGGCTCCTCTCTTCTTTCTAAACACTGCCCACAGGATCTCATTCACTCCCAACACACTGAAGACTTCCAACTCTTGCCCAAACTTCTCCTCATCTCCAGAATGAGTAAAGTACAACTAGTACTACTATGGAATATCTATACTTCATCCAGATGTACCTAAGGTAAGTCACATCAACATGTCCAAAATTATACTTAGCATTCCTGCCCATTAACCTACTCTTCCATTTGTTTATTTTCTCAGATATCTTCATCCAGACCAAGATCTCAGGTGTTATTCTAGATTTCTATCAGCCATATTTAACTGGTTGGTCACTAAACTCTACACCTAATTTGTGCAACCATTGCAATTGGCTCTTAACAGGTCTCCCAATCTCCACCTCAGCACTCTCTTGACTTCTACTCCAAAACTGATACTAAAAGCCAGGGCTCTGTATTAATCGTCTGTAAATCTCTGTCCCTAAACACAATTTATATAGAAAGAATATTTAACAAATGAATGATCAGTAAATGCTAAGAAGGACCCAGCAGCCTATTCCTGAAACCACCAGCCATGAAAAACCCTATGAATAGCAGAGAAGCACTCACACGGTGCTGGCATGGCACAGTGTCAGGCAATATTTTGTACTGTTGTACATAGGGTCACTATAGGTCAGATCCAACTTGATGGCACCTAACTACAACAACAATAAAAATTGATGAATTTCACCTGGTATGGTGGCATACACCTGTAATCCCAGCAACTCAGAATGCAGAGGCAGGAAGATCATGAGCTTGAGGCCAGAGGTAGCCTTGCATAACTCAGCAAGACCTTGTCTCACAGTAAAAAATAAATTAAAAAGAACTTTACAATGCAAACTTCAAAACACTAAAGAAATAAACAGCAGAAGATACTAGCAGATGGAAGGACCTCCCTTGCTCATGGATTGGAAGGATTAATATGAAAATGGCTACATCACCAAAAGCAATTTACAGATTTAATGCAATCCCCATGAAAATTCCAATGACATACTTTGCAGGAATAGAAAAACAATCCTAAAATTCACATGAAAACACAAAAGACTGCATATAGCCAAAACAATCCTAAGTATCAAAAACAGTGCAAGAGGTATCAGAATATCTGACTTCAAACTATACTACAAGGCCATCATGGCAAAAACAGCTTGGTATTGGCAAAAAATAGGCATGAAAATCAACACAACAGAATTGAAGGCCCAGAGATACAGCCACACATCTATAGCCACGTGATCTTTCACAAAGGGGCTAGGGATGTTCATTGGAGAAAACATAGCCTCTTCAACAAATGATGCTGGGAAAATTGGATATCCATTTGCAGAGGAATGAAAATAGACTTGTACCTCTCAATCTGTATGAGAGTCAACTCAAAATGGATTAGAGATCTCAACATAAAACGAGAAACCTTACAACTACTAGAAGAAAAGACAGGAAACATGCTCCAACCCATAGGCATTAGCAAGCATTTTCTTAATAAGACTCCAACTGCCCAGGAAACTGCACCAAGAATCAACAAATAGGATTATATAAACTAAAAAGCTTCTGTAAAGCAAAGCAAACAATTAACAGATTAAAGGAAGAGACAACAGAATGGGAGAAAGTCTGCATCCTATATGTCTTACAGAATGTACAAAGAACTTAAGAAATCAAACATCAAAATAATAATCCAATAAATAAGTGGATGATGGAACTGAATAGAGTGTTTCAAATGAGGAAGTACAAATGGCCAATAAGCACATGAAAAAATATTCAATATCCCTAGTCATTAGAGAAATGCAAATCAAAATAACACTGAGATTCCATCTCACTCTAGTCAGAATGTCCAAAATTAACAAAACAAATAAGAACAAATGCTGGAGAGGATGCAGAGAAAAAGGAAACACTTCATACTGTTGGTGGGACTGTAAATTAGTCCAGCCATTTTGGAAATCAATATGAAGGTACTTTCGAAAATTAATAATAGAACTGCCATAAGACTCAGCTATACCACACCGGGGAATATACCCAAAGGAAGATAAGTCATCATACCACAGGGAAACCTGCACGTCTATATTTAATATAGCACTCTTTACAATAGCGAGGGTATGGAATCAACTAAGATGTCCATCAGGAGAGGAGTGGACTGAAAAATTGTGGTATATGAACACAATAGAATACTACTCAGCAATAAAGAAGAATGAAATTATGTCCTTTGCAGCAAAATGGATGAAACTGGAGATCATTTTAAGTGAATTAACTCAGACTCAAAAAGAGAAATACCATATGTTCTCACTCATATATGGGAGCTAAATCTAACTTAAAGGAAGAAAATTATAGATATTTGCATATATAAAAATGAACAATCCTACCTAAGATGGAAAATAAAAGCAGACCCAAAAGAAAGGGGGAGAGGATCAGCAGGTGGGAGCAGATTGGGGAATGAAGAAAGGGGGAGGGAAATTATGTAGAGAGGTAAAGAGGGAGGGGAAAATCTCAAAATAAGATGCAACTATATGAATACATGAAAAAATACGGGGAAAGAAAACCAATGAGAATGTAATTCATGATTGCATATGATTTTCATTACATGTTAATTAAAATTCCTGCTTCTTTTCTTCTTTATGTTGTTGTTGTTAGGAGCTGTTGAGTCCATGTCCAACTCATAGCCACCCTACGTACAATAGGTGAAAGAGTATTGTTAGTGCTACTCCACTACCCAAAGGGTTTTCAATGTCTGTTTCTTTTGTTTTTGGGGGGTTTTGTGTGGGCAGTGGGTTTTGGGTCTTTCTCCCAAGCTGACAGCACCTGTTGTTCCTAGGCGGTCTCCCATTTTAAGTCCTAACCAGGCCCAACCCTGCTTAGCTTCCAAGATCTGATGAGATGGTATGCCACAGTGGTACAGCTGCAGGCTTCTTCTTTATACTGTTCTGTAAATCATGTAAGATGATGAATGTGTAAGTAAAAGTGACTTAATAGTTACATAGTGGATACTGTAAATGACTTATTACTCTGTACCCCACCAATATTTATTTTTAAAACAAAGTAAAAAAATAAATGGGCTGAAAGTGCAGCTCAGTGGTAGAGCACCTGCAAAAGCATGAATGAAGTCCTTGGTTCAACCCCCTGGTACTCCTCAAAAAAAAAAAAAAAGTTGATGAATTTGTAGATAGTAGGGAATGTGTTACATATAATTATGAGCTGAACTGTATCCTCTCAAAATCTGTTATGTAAAAGCCCTTATCCCCAATACTTCAAAATGTGACCATATCTGGAAATAAGGCTTTTAAAAAGGTAATTAAGGTAAAATGAGGGTGAGTTCTGATTTATCCCGACATGTGTTCTTGTAAGAAGAAATGTAAACAAAGTAGGGGTGCACAAGCATAGCGAAAAGGTCACAGAGAGAAGGTAGCCACCTGTAAGCCAAGGGAGGGCTCAAGAAAAAACAAATCTGCTGATACCTTCTTCTTGAACTGACAGCCTCTAAAATTGTGAGAATGAAGCTGCACATGGTGGCACACACTTGTAATCCCAGCACTCAGAAGGCTGAGGCAGGAGGATAGATGTGAGTTCAGGGCCACCCTAGGCTACACAGTGTTCCAGGGCAGCCTAGGCTATATTTCAAGACCATGTCTCAAAACAAATAAATTTATTTATTAATAAAATAGAATTGTGAGGAAACAAATTTATGTTGCTTAAGTCACCCAGTCTGTCATATTTGGTCATGGCACCCCTTAGAGACTAATGCGATTACATATAGAATAGGGTCAGCCACATGGTAGTTATCTAGTAAATGTTGTTGTTAGGTACCGTCGAGTTGTATCCAACTCATAACAACCTTCATAGGGTTTTCAATGGCTGATTGTTTCGGGATTGCCTTGGGAGTGGATTGCCAAGTCCTTCTCCCATTTTTGCGGTGCTGGGAATCAAACCCAGGACCTCAAAGACTGCAGAGCAATGCTCCACCAACTGAGCTAAATCCCAGCCACTATCTAGTATATATTATTATCATAATACTGACATACATCGCAGTCTTGGGGGCAATAAGTGTCATAGGCAACTTTACTTCTAAGCACCGAACTTAGTAATTATAATTAGCACATGGTATTCGTAAATAGAAATATGAATAAGTTTAGTTGAAGCACAGAACTTGTAAAGTACAACTATGGCAAATAAATCTGGAAATGTACTAAGAATAGAGCACAGAAGCCTTCAAAAGCTTGGGTGAACCTGGGGGCTTTATTCTTACACAACTGGTACAATAGAAGATTCTAAGAACACAAGAAGATTAGGGATGAAATCTTAGCACAATTGAGTCAAATGATGATCATTATGAGAATGGGCCTGGGGTTAGGGGAAGCATGTACTGATGACTAAGAATGCAAAGCAGTCAAACTTAAGATATCATGGGTCTATAAAATAATAATTAGGGTCAAATATCTGATACTGGTCACATTTAGAAACTACAAGCTAAATTTCTCCTAATTCCATATTAATTTTTGTCTGTATCATCGTCAAAGGAGAGAATCTGGACAAACACTTAAGCAACATGTATATCTGTCAAAATGTTGGCTTTTGTCCTCTATATATATATCCTAGTTATTTTCCCAAATGGCCAAATGTTCTGCAAAATAGAACACTAGAAGCTTTTCAAATACTCATGGGAGCTTGTAACAGTAATACAATATTCATGTAAATTCCACTTGCTATACAACAGACCCTGAGGTTGTTTTTCTGGTATGGAATAAGTGGTTCTATTGCTTTAAAAAAAAAAAAAAAAAAGACCTCTTGACTAAAGATATGAAAAAAAATATGAACACAGCTAAAATAGTGAAATAATGCTTGTGAATTATATCACTCTGGATCTAACTAAAAGGGTGAAGGAGGAAAGCTGTAATTCTACCTAGAATCGTGTTTTTTTTTTTTAAGGACTAGGGGGGACTTCTGGTTTAAGATGACAGACTGAAGGCAGCCTCTGAGAGTGGTAAAAGCAAAAGAGTTACAACAGGAAAGAATGGAGTCTTTTCCACAGAAAGAAGGTCTAGAGAAGCAAAGAAATCACAAAGGAGACTGCTAGTTGGTCCCAGACAGCAAAACGGAGCTGAACAGTGGGAAGGACTGATCAGGACATATTTCCAGCCAAGGCAACCAGTTGTTGTTGTTGTTGTTAGGTGCTTTCAAATCAGTATCCTACTCACAGAGACCCTACATACAACAGGTGAAACACTATTGTCAGTGCTTCTTTGCTGTTCATAGGGTTTTCAATGGCAGACTGATTTTTGGGAGTGGGTTGCCGGGGTCCTTCTCCCAAGCCTACAGTACGTGGTGTTCCCAGGAAGTCTCTCATCTAAGTACTAACCAGGTCTGACAGGCCCTGCTTAGCTTCCAAGATCTGACGGGATCAGATACCACAGGGCTACAGTTGAAGGCTAAGACACCCAGTAGGGGAGGGGAAACTGAGCCCTCATCCAAAGAGGTAAGCCAGACAGCCCTAGCTGTCAGATTTGCAGTCCCACAGGGTAAGCCCAAAGTCCTTGAAGCCCTTGAACTCTTCTAGGGACTTGCTGAGAGAATGGCTCTTACTGTTTGAGGGGTTCAACATTGGATAAGTGACACTCTTCCCCACACTCCATGTCTCAGAGGGCTTTTAACTGGCACCATCTCGAGAGGAAACCCATTGTATGAGACTGAGCTACTCAGAGGGGCTGAAAACAAGGAATTATTACCTGTAGAGAGCCTAGGGGTGATCTGCAACAGCCCCGGCTTGTTACACACTTGCAGTGGGCATCTGCAATTACCAGAGATAGGATGCCTGATACCCTGAGAGGTTCAGGCAATGAGAAGCCTGGGAAAGGGGCTCAGAAGCAAGCCCCACCTACTAGGGAGAGAAGATTCCATCTCCTCAAGGGAATTACCAAGACTGTCAGCTCTGAGCCCAAATAAAAAAAGACTCCACCCTTAACTGACCACCACCTCCACCTAACAGACTCCAACATTAGAAACCACAGAAAGAAGCGCTCCTCCAATATGCTTTCTTCTTTTTTTTCAGTATGTGGGTTTTTTGTTGTTGTTTTTTTTTCTTTCTGCTATACTGGGTAATTGCAGTGCCATGGTGTAATATCCCCAGTGTTTCTTATTTTTCATTGGAGACAAGATCACATTGAATTGCCTCTGGCCTGGGGTTCAAGATCGTCCTGCCCCAGCAACCAGAGACACTGAAGTTTTAGCAGAGGATCCACCTCTTTTTTTCTTTTTGCTTTATATTTACCATCTTTTCATTTTTAATTTTCATTTCCTCAATTCCCTTTTTTCTAATGTAACTTCTTTTTCTTCTTTAGTTTTTTCTTCTATCTTTTCAGCCTTTTTCTATAGCTCTCTTTTTCTATTTACTATACTTTAAATCTTTTAGGCCTACTGCTTATGACTACTCTGCTTATGTTTATCTAATTCTATTTATATATCCTTTTCTTTATTGTGCAGTCATTTCTTTTTATCTTTTCCCTCCCTCTTTCTAACATTCATTTCCTCTCCAGACTTTTTCCTTTCTTTTACTTCACCCTTCAGGCATCCTCCTGTCTTTTTTTGCACCCCTTCATACCTCAGGAAAATACTATTTATACCTTCAACCTAAATATTTGGTAACTTTATAGAATAATTAATATAATTATTGTCGTCCTCTGTTATATGGTCATGGGTGGTACAGCAATTGGCATTAAATGATTTTAAATGTGTTTCTCTATGTAGTTTGGTCAGGTATTGTGCACTCTGGGATTGACACTGGAGAGTGTGATCTCAAGAAACAAAATGCTCACTAAGACCCACAAATAAAACAGGAAGTGATATCCACCCCTACAGATGCAAAAATTACAAATCAGAAACACAAGAAACATGAAAAAACAAGGCAACACATCTCCTCCAAGAGACCATGATTCTTTAACCACTGAATCCAAAGATACTGAAACAGCAGAAATGTCAAAAAAGAATTTAAAAGTTTACTTGTAAAAATGATCAATGATTTCAAAGAGGACATAAACAAGCAAGTAAGAAAATCAATACAGGTCTTAGGTCCAAAAGTCAACAATGTAGAACACAAAGTCAGCAAAATGAATGAGAAATTAAGCAAGAAAATTGAGATTTTGAGGGGAAAAAAAATAGAAATATTGGAAATGGAAAGCTCAAGAAACCAAATAAAAATCACAGTGGAAAGCATCACCAGTAGATTAGGTGAAGCCGAAGACAAAATATCAGGGATGCAAGATAAGGCTGAGGAAACTACATTCAGATATCAACAAAGAAAAAAACTGAAAAGAACATAGTCACAATTTTCAAGAACTTTGGGACGTGCTCTGAACACCAAACCTAAGAATCTATGAGGTAGAAGAAGGAGCTGAGATAAAACTAAAGGCATAGAAAACTTATTTAGTGAAATTATAGCAGAAAATTTCCCAAAATCTGGGGAAAGAAATGGACATCCAACCACAAAAGGCATTTAGAACACTAAACACACATGACCCAAAAAGAACCTCACCGCAACAAATGATGATTAAAATGTCAAGATTACAGAACACAGAAACAATATTAAAAGCTGAAAGAGAAAGAGACCAACTCACTTACAAAAGAAAACCCATCAGAATTACATCAGACCTCTCAGCACAAACCCTAATTCTAGGAAAGGATGGAAAGATGATACTTCAAGATCTAAAAATAAATAATTGCCAACTAAGATTATTATATGCAGCAAAGTTATTTAAAATGGATAGAGAAATAAAGACATTCCATGACAAGTACCACACTAAAACAATACATGACCATGAAGCCAGCATGGCAGAAGATACCTAAAGGAATCCTATACACACATGAGGAAGAAAGTCTTCACTACAAGAACAAAGGAAAGCCTGGCACGGTGGCGCATGCCTGTAATCCCAGCGGCTTGGGAGGCAGAGGCAGGAGGATCACAGGTTCAAGACCAGAGGCAGTCTGTGTAACTTAGCAAGACCCTGTCTCAAAAAAGTAAAAAAAAAAAAAAGGGGGGGGGGGCCGGGGGTGCAGCTCAGTGGTCCAGCACTTGCAAAGCATGTAGGTGAGAGGCCTTGGGTTCAACCCCCAGTACTGGAGGAAAAAAAAAAACAAAAAAAAAGGAAAGAATAAACTTCATGGGAAGAATAGACAAAATAAGGGGAACTAGGAAAGAATTAGTCATATCTAACTCAAAAATCCAGCAAACTCAGAATATAAATAAGACAGAAAGAAAAGAACAAATAGTTTATGAACCAACCAGAGAAACATCAAACCCAACAACCAGCAAAACTTTTCAATTAACAACTCTAAACATAAACTGTTGTTGTTCAAAAGAAGATGGGAAGAATACACAGAGTCATTATACAAGAAAGAGTTGGTAGATGACCAACCATTCCAAGAGGTTGCATATGAAGAGGAACCAATGGTGCTGAAGGACGAAGTGGAAGCTGCCTTGAAAGAAATGGTGAAACACAAGGCTCCAGGAACTGACGGGATACCAATAGAGATGTTTCAACAGATGCAGCACTGGAGGTGTTAACATGTTTATGCCAACAGATTTGGAAAACTGCTACTTGGCCAACTGACTGGAAGAGATCCATATTTGTGCCTATTCCCAAAAAAGGGGATCCAACTGAATGTGCAAACTATCAGACAATATCATTAATATCACACACCAGCAAAATTCTACTAAAGATCATTCAGAAGTGACTGCAGCAGTATATAGACAGGGAATTACCGAAAAATCAAGCGGGATTCAGAAGAGGGCGGGGAACCAGGGACATCATTGCTGATGTCAGGTGGATATTAGCTGAAAGCAGAGAATATCAAAAAGATGTCTATCTATGTTTTATTGACTACGCAAAGCATTTGATTGTGTGGATCATAACAAAGTATGGATAACACTTCGGAAAATGGGAATACCAGAACACCTAATTGTGCTCATGAGAAATCTGTACATGAACCAGGAGGCAGTTGTTTGAATAGAACAAGGAAACACTGAGTGGTTTAAAGTTGAGAAAAGTGTGAGTCAGGGCTGTATACTTTCACCCTATCTCTTCAATTTATGAGCAAATAATCCAATCCGAGAAGCTGGACTTTATGAGGAAGAACGCGGCATCAAGATTGGAGGAAGACTCATTAACAACCTGCGTTATGCAGATGACACCACTCTGCTTGCTGAAAGTGAAGACGATTTAAAACATTTACTGATGAAGATCAAAGATCATAGCCTTCAATACGGGTTACAACTAAACATCAACAAAACAAAAATCCTTACGACTGGGTCAGCACGCAACTTCACAATCAATGGAGAAAAGATTGAGGTTGTCCAAGATTTTGCTTTGCTTGGCTCTATAATCAACACCCGCA